>VMRN01000138.1:397914-425238 GCA_010277015.1 Poeciliopsis turrubarensis | reverse complement strand
ACCTCCCTGAGGTCATAACCTCCCTGAGGTCATAACCTCCCTGAGGTCATAACCTCCTTGAGGTCATAACCTCCAGGTGACAAACTCTGTCATGCACATAAATAGTTGAAGGTAATGCAAACTCAGGCTGCTGTTACTGTGATGCTGTGATGACTGACTTTGATTTAGTAAAGTCAGTCATGCCATTCGGATGCCATCTTCTTTACTCCTGAAATGCCAAAACAGAACAGATGGAGACAAAAAGAAGTTTTTGGATCAGGATTTTTGACGGTGCTCTGCCCGGCGGCAGACAAAGGGAGCTGTGCCTTCAGGAGAACTTCCTGTTTTAATTGCTTGTTCTGTGCATTTGATCCTCTTTGCTGTGTTCTGTTTTTTCTCACTTGATATTTCTGTAGACTTGGTTCAAAGTTTCATTTTCAGCTGCTGCTGCAGTTCTTTTTCTGAATGCGTGGCGCCAAACCAACCGAACTCTTGGAGCAGGTTAAACTCTAATTAAACGGTTCTGGTGTGAATGCAGCCTCAGTCTGTTTCTAATTTCACTGCAGCCACATTCAGTCAGATAATGAAGATAAACACCATCACAATCTTTATGTGTGAGTTAAACTTCTCTAAGTGATCAAATAGTGTGTTTGTCCACCAGAGGCTACATACAATTATGCTTTACAGTGAGAGAAAGCTGATTTGTGCCTTGGGAATGAAGCATTTTCCCATTCTTCAGTAACACCAGGTTATTATAGAGGCATGATGAATGCTGGTTTTAAGGGAGCCACTGTGCATTTTCCTTCGGTCCCCATGAGGCTGTAAAATCAGCGCTGCCTGCACAACATAAGCAGTTTGACAAAAGTAAAAGCCTGGCTGCTTTTGCTGTCCTCGTTCTGGGAACAAACCCAAGAGCTGAATGTTACAGTTGTGCATCAGCAAACCAGACAACAGATGTTTTTCTCCATCATAGTTTCTCTTTGTCGTGAAATGCCTAAAGATGAGTCTCTAATGAGTCTAACAGCATGCTCAGCATTTTGGAAAACCTGCAGCGCAGCCGGGACCGAGAAGGTTGCTGAGACTTTCATCAGTGACTTCTGTCCTCGTTAAGCCGATTTGGCATCTGATGGAGCCGCGGCTCTAAATAAATGAATGCCAACGAGTCACAGCGCGGACCTGGACTAAGTTATTGTGTGAGGTTTCAGTGGTGAATCCCGTCTTTTCAAGCATCTAAGCCAGATGTCTTACACTCCTCTCTTGCAGGAACGGAGCCCTCTATCCACATCCACTTTATGCTTTGGTTTGCATGAATTTGTGCCTGAATAGTTTTTCTTTAAGTCCTCTATCTTCCTCCAAAAGTTCACGAATGTTGATGTGAGATTAACTGAGCTATAATCTGTGATTGTGGTGCGTTGTGACGGATTGGCATCCAGTCCAGATGATGCCTGGATTCTCACACCACAAACAGACGACAGAATAAGTGAATATTTTCTGTCAACATGAAAAGGCTTCAGACTTAGAAATATCCATGTGATTTTGCTTTCTGAAAAAGTTTTCCTTTGAATCACAAATCTTTTCTGAGCTGTTATTTTTGTCTTCTTGTTCATTTCGGTTGCGCTGGCTTTGCTCTGCGCCAATCTGCACAGATGAACGCAGCAAATTGTTCCCAAAATGGAAGCAGAAAACGGAGATTTCTCGTTAAACACCAGCCGTCGCTGAGGCAGGGGCTCTCTTAACAGGAATTAAGCCTTCACTCCTCCAGGGATCACAGAGGAAAGGCTTCGTAATGGAGTTGGAGTTAAACTCGCTCTATTGTTGCAGCGTTGCTACCAAAATAAATTGAAACCACCTGGACTATTGTCACTCGAGCTGCTAATTTTCCCGCAGTAATGTTTGTTCTGCATCATGTGGCAGACTCTCAGATTTAATGACAGCTCTTCAGTGACAAGCATTTATCTATTGCAGCTTATAAATTGTGCATCTTTGAAGCATTTAAAGGAAGTTCTGCTGTTTTGTTACTGAAAACTCGCCTGGTTCAGGTAGAACGTTATTTTTGTGACAGCAAAACCTACAATAAACTATTTCTGATTAGCTAATCATTTTAAAACCAGTGAACTCGTCAAAAGTTTAAAACGTATTCATCCAAATTCCTCCCTCTAACTAAATCCTGAATGAAATGGGACACTGCTTACATTTACTAAAAGTTCATTTAGACAGATTTCAGGTAAAGAATGAAAACGAAAGGCAGGAATCAGGAGAATTGATGCTTGCAGGGATTTGCATTAGTTTTCTCATCCTGACCAAAACAACTGCAAACATTTTACTTCACAGAACAAATGCCAGCTTTATGATAATGAAACAAACATGTTTCATACATTTTTGTTTATGATGCACATGACTCACACTAAAACAAACACAAAATGCACGGCTGGATGTAAAGCAGGAGAATCACAGAGCAGCTCCAGCCCAAGATTAAAATGAAAATAGAAAAACATTCGATTCCCAGTAAGTCACTGGATTGCAATATATGGAATATCAGCTCAGTTAGAGTCAGAAATAGACGTTTTATCAGGTTTTTTTAACAGAAAATCGGCGTATTTCCGGCTCCGCCTTGTGATAACAGTGGCTTGTGGAGCTGAAGGCTCTTTTAGATGAAGCGTCAGTGGCAGGAATACAAAGCGGCTTCCTGCTGCCTGCAGTGTCAGGTCGTGACAATGAGACGCCTGCTGTCTGCTTTATCTCTGCAGTCCTGTGGTTCCACGTTTTCTCTGGGAACGAACGACAAAGCAGCAACACTTCCTCACCTGCTGCTGTTCAGCAGCTTCAGCTGCAGGTTTTAGGTTTTTAGGAACTTCTGCAGGTCTTTTGTTTCAGGACCATTTTGTGAAGTATGTGCCAAAAAATGAGGAGCGTGTTGCAACGCATGAACTGAAACTGAAATTGAGAGTTTTGTCCTCAATAAACTGGGAAAAAATCCAACAACTTGCTGGGAGAAATCAACCTGCAGTTGATCATCTGAAAGGTGAAACACTTACCTGGATTATAATGACGGTTAAATTGTGCAACATTTTAAGATTGTTAAGTAAATAAATGTAATCTGAGTGTCTTTATGAGCTTCTTGTGACAGAAGCTACTTTAAACTCTATTTTTTTACATATTTGTTAAAATGATCATATCATGACAGACAGTCTGTGTCTGATGGAAGACACATATATTTTTGTAAAAGTAAAATTTTCCAGCATATCTTTAAATCCAAACCAAGGTGAGATTTATATCAAAATGTAAGTGGGAAGAGCAGCTGAAGTCATAAAAAGAACATCTGTAAGTCAGAAACATGACAGGCAGCAAATGAGGCTCAAGTTTTGAAGCAACTCTGGAGACGTTTCTGAAAGTGATTTTCATGCAAGCAGGGCAGAAAGATGTTTTCTTCTCTTTAGTGGGTGAGAAATGTTTCCCGCTTCAGTGGAAATGAGAGTTGAAGAGTTGAAGCAGACACTCACAGAGCATTCAAACTGCAAGGCAGGACATAACCAGCATGTTTATGTCCTGCCAACTGGGAACCAGTTACTCTGGTGTGTTGCTTCCAGCTGCTGACTGATGGCTGCTGCCGGCTCAGCGGATGGATTCTGTTCAGCTGGTGGATCCCAGTGATGAACTGCTGGACGTTTTGCATCAGCCTTTGTTTGCAAAAAGCAGAAACAACGGTGAGTTTGTGTGATACTGAATGTTGGATCTTAAGAACCTGACATGTTTCCATAACGACCGCCATCCATCTAATTGTTCTCTGGACTCATTTATTTACAGATTAATACGTTTCCATCCTTATTTACTTATTTATTTTGTATGTAACTTTAATCATATTTAAATCACTTTCAATATCACACTTATGTATATATTTTTGTGCATTTTTTATGTCTGGATGCACCAATACAATATTTTTCTCTCTTGCTGCTTTTTAAACATAATATTTTTTATCCAGATTATTATGCAGATCAATGATTTTAGTAACAGTTTCTGCAGTTGGATAAATTCTCCTTAAGCACAGAAAAAATACTTTTTTCATCCCTAGAGGGAAATATAACAGTATAGCTTATTATTATTCTCAGTCTTTTAACTTTATGTCTTTGTTTGCCTGATTTCCTCATTTCAGCTGATAAGTCATTAAGTTTTGATCTCCAGAAACAAACACATTTATTTTACTGGATATATTTTTCCTCTCACCAGAATCCAGATGTTTTTTGCTTCTCTGGTTTCATCTCTAACAAATGCGAGCTGCCAGTGAAGTTTACCGGATATTAAATCAGATCGGATAAAATCCTGATCAGATATCAAATGATGAAAAATAACAAAGAAACATGTTCAGCTGTTTACTGACACAGATTTCAGTGTAAAGTCACCACCATCTGCTGAAAGACAGTAAATCAATTCGGAGCACAAATCTTCATCTGTCAAGCTCCAGAATATCGACTGAATCCAACCAAACATAAAACTGAATAAATAACTGCAGCTCACTTGCTCCTAATTGCGAAATGATTTATTAAAGTCTCAAATGAAAGCACAGTGGATAAAACTCAGGATCACAAAGAAATGCTTTACATCTCCTGCTTGGCGCACACATTTGATTGTTGCTGTAATTTATTACAGACCTGAGAAGCGGCATCTTAATCACACGCATTGATTGTGCAGAAGCAGCCAGGGAGGCAAATAATTGAATGCCTTGGTCTCTGAGGTGAAAGTGTTGCAAATATGCCTGCAGGGCAGAAGGAGGCGTTAATTTGCTTCCACACGTCATGAAGATTTATACATGAAAGAATGACAAATAAAACGACTGTGATTCCACCCAAACAGGCAAAATGCTGGATGAAGACGCAGCCAGATTGATCACTTCTCATTCACTGGGCTGGAAGCTTAATCCTAATTTCCTGGCTTTAATCCTCAGTTTTTGCCTCATATGGAAACTTGACTGTTTCTCTAACATTTATTTAGACTTATGTTTATTTCACGTTACTGAAAGCTTCAAAATGAAACTACAATAGAGGCGTGTTTTGATTTGATTCCCTCTCTCAGGCGTGCAGCATGCGCAGTTTGGAGGAGGTTTGACCGTTTGGTGCTGCTGAGACTGAAAACTGTTCAAAAATCTCTGAAAAGCATAAAAACAAATCAGCTGATCCAAGTTTACTGGAACACAAGCGAACGAAAACAGGAAACAGAAATAATTTATCAGCAACACGATGGATTTAATCTGAATGCCCCTAATTCTGTTTGGGGTTTATTTTCTTGTGCCTTTGTGTCGAATTCAACTGGTTTTAATTAGTTTTTCAGTTTTTCTTCGTTCAATATTTTTTAGTTTTTATTGATTATAGCAGTAGTTTTAGTTTTTTCAAACTTTTGATCAATTGTTTTCACAAAAACATCATGATTCCCTTATTGCTGAACAAACAACTGACTGTCATGTTTTCTCACAACTTTTGCACCAAGAACTGACATAAACTAAAAACAAAGGATGTTATATGATTTCAGGATGTTTTATCAACACACTATTTAGTATCACAGTTTTAATTGAAGCTTTTCTCAGTTTCTGTCATCATTTCTTTCAGGGTTAATCATTATATCGTTGATCCAAAGTCGCTCTGAGTTCCTCGGATTGATTTTTCAGTTTTGTCCAAATCATCAGAGCTTCTTCTTGTTCCATGAAACGGTTTAAAGATCTAAGTCTGATTAAACTGCCACATAAAACCCTGATGAAATCCAGTAAAGTTTGTAAACTTTTTACCCAACAAAATGCAAAAAAGGTCCACAATGAGTATTTTTCCACCTCTGCAGCCATTATCTAGTTGAGTTAATTGTAAAAGGAGGATTTCTAATCGCTGGTCTGAAACACAGACCCCAAATTACACTCATCTTCCTCTTCCTATAATTTTCTTCAAAAGCCTCCCAGTGTGTTTTTTCCATCTGAAAATATCTTTTTCATCTTCTCTTCACCCCAAGATCTATTAAATATTCATTTGAGCTCCTGCTGTTATCAGGCAGAAGCATGTTGCTCAGTAACAGCTTCTTAAACGTGGCGCCGCTTTGTTCCTCCACCAGCGCGATGCCGATCGCAGCACAAACGCTGCAACACGCCGGCAGCAGGGTGAAGGTGAGAAGACGAGCTTTGGACCAGAACCCGGAGCGCAGGAAGAACCTCGGGCTCCAGAGGCAGCAGTCTGACTTTTCAGAAAACGTCTCAGCTCCACTTTGAAGAGCCGGTGATTAAATATTTGAATATTGTGCTTTGCATGAGACGACATGAAAGGAGAAAACATTCGGTGACTCTTTAAACTTTTCACATGAATAATAATCGCTTATGAACACATTGTTGCTCTGAAGCCGTTTCAGCAATTTGCTTTGCAACAAAACCTTTTGAAAACAGTTTTACTGATGCAAAATGTAACGTTCTGTTATAAAGACAGAGTTTCATTATTCAAGTTATTATTCAGCCATCTTGTTTTATGCAGTAAATATTAATAGATTCAGTCAAATCTGTTTAAAGTTACAGAACTTAAGCCAGAGATTATCAACATGTTTCTCAAATATATAATATTCTGAGCACATCAAACAGCTTTTTATTAACAACTGCAGGCATATTTTTAATAAAACGGCTGTGATTGCATACAAACTGGAGCCTTGATGTTTAAATTAACCAGTTAATTAATTAGGAGGTGAAATAAGTGACATTTCCATAGAGCCTGCTCATCAGTCATCAGAATGCTTGTCATTATAAAAGCAGGAAACGGCGTCCATTAGAAATGTTCAACACTTCGGACATTTTAGCTTTAATTAGTTCAGGATATTTGGTTGAAACTTCAGGCTTAAAAAGACTTGGAAAGAAACATGCAGCTCTGCAGGAATCTGGTGATATGGTTTATTTTAATATTAAAAATGCCACACCAGCATTATGCAAATATAAACGTATGTGACAGATGACATCACTACATGAGAACTATTCATGTCAGCGAATCCTCAGTATTATTAGAGTAATTATATGGTCTTAATGTTGTATCAGTCAAAACGCTTCGATTGAATCGCAGAAATTTTCTAGAGAACATTTTGAAGTTTTGGGAAATCAGAAAATTTTCAGAAGCTGAAAGGTTTTTTCTAGCAAATTACAGACGTGGAGTTTAGAAATTCTCTTATTTTTGCTGGAAAATTCCCTAATTTTCTTCTTCCTTCTTTCCTTTCTGGCTGGTTCTGCCGCCTCCATAAAGTCATCTTGGATCCGCCGGAGAAGACGGACGGCTTCGCATCACAGCGGATTGGAAATTAGATGTGAACAGCAACACAGTATTGATGTGTTGGCTGTGAAACTGGAGGGAAATGATTATGAACACAATTGAAGGAACTAAATAGTTTTTTTTTTGCAGTGATTCTCATTTTGCTCTGACTGGAATCTGTATTGATGTTTGCAAAAGTGCAACGCTTCAAGCTGTGAGCCAGGAAGTTACTTAAACGCTGAGCTAATTGGGTTTGTGGGTCAATCATAGGAGGAATGTGTGTGTGAGAGTTGTGCATCGACCAACCACATCAATTATTCACACTCCCCACCGTGAAGAAGAATTTATTTATCGCCTGTTTCCTGCAGGGCTTGGTTGGACTCTGAAAGGTCCAGAAACCCGGATTCCTTGGGACCGACTCGGCAGAATCACCAGGACTTTCTGCGCATTTAAAAGACTTTAATCGTCAAAGTCAACATTGTGTGAAACTTTCAGCTGTTTTCAGAGATCCGTTTAGTTTAGTTTGGGAATCGGAAACTTTCCTGTTTCTAAACGTTTTTTATTGGACCGGGTCCAGAACCGGGTCCAGAACCGGGTCCAGAACCGGGTCCAGAACCGGGTCTAGAACCGGGTCCAGAACCGGGTCCAGAACCGGGTCCAGAACCGGGTCCAGAACCTTCTGAGAGCTGCTGTGGTTTTAACTGATTTTGCCTCAGTTTTATCAGTGTTTTTAAATCTTTTTAATCCTCATATTTTTCTGCATTGGCTTTTAGAAGAACCGCCAGTTTATGGACAGCAGCACCGAACCGGGCCTTTTGCTGTCCAGGTCCGGGACGGAGTTGATAACTTGGATAGAGTTAGCACAACAGCGCTAAGCTAACAGGCTAAATAAATAGTTTTTAGATTATTGTTCACTCTCATCTAAAACTGCATTTCATTTAGATAAAAATGCTATTTTAGCGTTTTTGCACAAGCTGCTGTTCATTTCTACTTATTAATTTCAGGGAGTTTTCCTGTTTGGACTAGAATCTCATCCTCCACTAAATGGATGAGTCGTGATTTGAAGTGGCTCCTGAAGAGAAGGAGAAGCCCCGGGCTGGGAGGCAGAGGCGGCATTATGAAGAGGGCAGATGGATTAAAGTCACACTTAGAGAGATTGGTGAGCTCTATTAGAAACACCTGCAGGCCGAGCTCCGGCACCAGAACCTGCAGAACGCAGCGCTGCAGTGTGGAAAAGATCCCAGGCTTCGACGCGGAGGCGTTACAGGCTGATGGAAGGAAACATTTTTTAGCAGGTTCATCTCAACATGACGTCTGGTTGCGTCAAACTGCCCCGGGTGGGGCAGATTCTCACTGCGTCAGGAAACAATGAAGGTCAGAACGCTTCACTGATAACATGAGACTTAATACACAAAAACATCTTATTAAATTCTACATGTGACAAGATAAAATGAGATTTTAATTCAGCCGATTATTTTATTTATAAGACGGAAAATTGTCTTGTTATAACTAGAACTTTTTCCTCAATATTAAGGAATTATTGACTTGAAAAAAGATCCAAAACGTTGCTGAACAATTACTAGTGAGTCAGTTTTATCCTATAGGAACTAGACAAAAACATCATTTTTAAGATTTGGTGTTTTTGCAGTGATGCATTTCATGCGTGCAGCTGATATGGAGATGATGCCAGTTTTGGATACACATAAGTTATTAAATATTATCAACAGCTGTAGACGTTTATAATGAGAAAACAATCAAACTGTGATCTAGAAACACATAAACGGGGTAGATTGGTGCTGTAAACTTCTTTAGTTGTTTATCACAAAGCACAAAATGCTCTAAAGCTCACAAACGAAGCATATGGGGAACCGCAAGGCTCAGTCCTGGGACCCTTCCTACTCAGATCTATGAGCTCCCACTGGCTCAGGTTGTAACAGGAAATAAGATTGGCTACAATAACCACACTCCAGAGTCAATGCACAGCTTCAGTTATTATAACTGGAAACTAGAGATCAGGCTGAGATCTGAGTCTGGACCTTCTGAGCCACATAAAGACGGTTACAAAGTCGGGCTTCTATCACCTGCAGAACATTTCCAGGATTAAAGGACTCAGCAAAATCTAGAGAAACTCATCCATACGTCTATCTTTAGTTCCATTGATTACCATTACTGTTCTCACAGGTCTGCCTTGATTGATTGATTGATTAATTGACAAATAATTAAACTTCTACCATCAGTATTGACAGCTGGCATCAGATGCTTGTATCACCAATGAGTCCCAGATTAAATTGGTAAATAAATGATCTTTTTATTTTCTCTGTTTGGTAATTAGCAGGTTGAAAACCGATAAATTTCATGTCATTTCTTGGTAATTAAAGACGAAACAGATGGTTTTGTTCGCTGGGGTTTGTGACAGACCTGGCTCTTCTTCTGTGCAGTTGCCTGATGAGAAGTTTAAGATTTTTTACCACAAAATGTAAATTTTCCTTTTTCTTAAGGTTCTGAAACATTGCAGGGAGAAGAGAGTCAGACTGGCTTTAAACATTGATGTTGGGTTTTGTCTGATTTCACTCCTGCAGTTTTTTAATGCATAAAATATAAGCTACCAGCTCTGAGTTACACGTTTCCTTTTATCTCTGATTAAAGCAGTAAAGGGCTTTTTGAAAGCAGCTTCTGTAATGTGAATGGAATCATCTGGAAAATGTTTAAAACATGTCCATGCATGTAAATCTGACTCAGCATGAAGTTTTGCTTTTACTGCTAATCAGAAACGATGGGAGGAAAACACTTAGTGAGATGGACGTCCATCGTGGCATCAGGAGGATGCGAAGGTCGTCCTGGAGGAGGCTGAGCTCATTCATCCACGATTCTTTTGTTGCGGCTTGGATTGTCCCCAATGTCGGCTTCTCTCATATTATTTTTTGCCACTGTCCAACTCCCCGTCCTCCTGATGCGCTGTCAGTGGGAACAATAGTCATCTTGTAATTTGAGGTCAGTGCTTCAGTCGTCAGCTCCTTCGTTGGGTCAGCGCGTCCTCAGGCAGGACATGTTGCCCTTAACAACGTGTTCAGCGGCGCGACTGTGCAGAAAAGCTTCAGTTATTTTATGATTTCAGGGCCTGAAATCATGAAATAAAAGCTTAACAATATAAAAACATAAAGCTATTATCTATTATTTAAATGTAAAACAGAGGCTTTGTAAGAGAAAATATTTATTTTGTTGGAATCTTGCAGCAGATTTTCCATCTGGCATATTAAAAAATTACATTTTTTATCATTTTCATAAATTCCAGTTTATGTCTCTTCCCTTTCATTGTGCTTTTATTATTAGTCTTGATGCTTAACCACATTAAACTACTTTCAAACAGCCTGACATACATTTGTTTCCTCTCCAATTTTAAGGTCTTAAATAAATAATCATGCCTCAGTAAAATATTCTGAAAGTCCACATTCTGGAAGTTCAGCAATTTGTTGAGAAAATTATTTCTGAATTATTTATAAGCGATGAAGCGCTAAAGGACCGGAGGAAACAAACAAAATAAGCCTCATTATTTCGGACAAAACTTTTGGATTTTAGTGTCAAACAGAACCGAACAAAATTATCTCTAGTTTATATAACCTTTTCAAACAGTTTAACACATAAAGCAATTTCTAATGAAACTGCAAATAATAAAAATGACTTGGGAACGGTGAAGCTGGATTATATTTAAATTATGTTTGTTTGGATCTGAAACACTGATTTATTGTCAGTGTTGCTGTTGCTAATCAGATATACATTTTAGTGCAAAACTACAAAAATTTTACAAAGTATTTGTGTCTCGTTTCTAGAGCAAATATCTCAGTACACTTGAAATAAAGTAAAACTTCTTAATAATGAACTTTTCAGCAGAATATCAGAGCTGATTCCATCAATATTAAGGAATTATTGACTGAAAACAAACTGCATATCCTGCTGAAAAAGTTACTTATTATTTAGTGTCTTATTTCAATTATACCGAGATGTTTGCTCTGGAAACTAAACACAAATACTCGGTAAAATTTTGTGTTTTCGGAGAGCAAATAATTTCTCTTCACCTCATGTCAGCTGAAACTTGGCCCAATAATCTTCTGCACAGATCCAGACGAATAAACCCACATCGAGCTTCTGGAACAGCCGCTGCCAAAGTCCTGTTAAATATTTATGGAGCTTAAGCGCAAAGTCTGTGCCAGGAAAGCTAACAATTATGATGAGCCGATCGTAAAAAGACCAGAGGTCAGATATCCAGGTCACGCCGACAAACACTGAGCTTTCTCACATTTCTGCATGTGTCTGATTAACGTCAACAATGAATTAAAAATTAACTGAAGTTTTATTAGCCTGAAAATGAACGATTCAGATAAAAATAAAAGCCAAAATGATTGGTATCCATGGCAATAATTTCTTTATATGTGGTGATGATTTGTTCTAATATCTGCATTTTAAATATTTAAATAGAAATATAAACCCAGCAGCTTCACTTTTATGTCTTCCTCACTCATTCTGCTGTTTTCACGCTCTGGTGGCTTACTGAGTGTGTGTGTGTGTGTGTGTGTGTGTGTGTGTGTGTGTGCGTGTGTGTGTGTGTGTGTGTGAATACAGATCCTCTATGTGACTGATAGCAGCAATCAGCAGCGTCCTCTGTCTCCTGCAGAGCGTCCATGCTGGCGGTGCAGATTGTGGACACTGATCAGAGGACAGATCGGAGGACGATGAGGACAGAAGAAACGAGGATTCAACCCCTCTGGATGCCTGCTGGGGCCAGAAGATGCTGAGAATGTGCTTGTGTTGTTGCACTGTGAGTTATTGTCGCTAAATAGATCAACAAATGGACCCAAATACAGAAATCAAGTCAACAAGTTGCCACAAGTGGTGTGATGATGACCTGCTGATGACCTGATGATGACCTGCTGATGACCTGATGATGACCTGATGATGACCTGCTGATGACCTGATGATGACCTGCTGATGACCTGATGATGACCTGCTGATGACCTGCTGATGACCTGATGATGACCTGCTGATGACCTGATGATGACCTGTAAGCTCAAGAAAAATCACTTCAGGGACATTTTAGTGTTTCAGTGATTTGACTCAATATTTGGTTTGCAGTAAAAATGTTAAAATTATTTTTTGGGTCCGGTAACTCGGCTGGTTTGATTCGTCCTCACACTGTTTGAGAAACCTGCTGCCCTCCTCACCTGTGGTGGCGCTGCACCAAGAACCACCTAAGAAAACAACCAAAAATCCACTGAGCGCAACTTCCCTCTTCACAAAACAAACAGAAATGGAGAGGCATCAGAGAAACAGGACTGAGATTTCACATCAAAGTTTTTTCCCTGACTTTATCTTCTAGCTTCAGTTTTTCCTCTTCTCGTCGTCGGATGATGCTGGTCATGTCTCCAGTTGTTGCTATCTGCCTCTCAATCAGTCAAGTCACTCTAATCCCTCTGAGCCTTCCTGGCATTCAACTAATCCCCTGGTTTCTTACCTTTTCTCCCTCTAAATGATTTATTTTAAATTGACTAAAAGCACTTCTGGTGCGATATCTCCCTCCATGTCCTGCCGCCATGTGGACACAAAGTGCACATGTCTGGGTCGATTCTTGGCTTTGTGATTTATCGGAGGTTCGAGGCTGGGCGGGGGATTAAAGTCGACCCGCTGCTGCTAACACTCCTCTGAGCCGCCACGGCGGACAGGCGCGAGGCTCCGACAGCGACGAGGTGTAAAGCGACGAGCCAAGAACCGTTCAATTACAGCCCATGGAGCGCCGGCCACTTACTCATGTGATTAATTGGCCAAGGCAGCTTAAAAGAGGTTCCTCTGTGTAGACATGTTGCACAATCAGGCCTCGAACATAAAGAGTGAGAAAACAAGTGAAAATGGACAGAAATGTCTGATGCAAAAGTGGTGATTTGGTTCAGAAGCATCTCTATGGTAACCGAACAGGAGAGCGAGTTTCATATTGCACTCTGAACCAGTTTTTTCTCGTCAAGCATTTGATGACGTATCAAAGATAACAGGAGACTCTTTGAGGAGAAGTTTCAGCAGTTTCCTGACATTTCAGCGTGTGGATGCAGTTTGCTGCACAGCTGGTTCTGGTTCTGCACCCAGAACCAGAACCAAACAGCATTCAGCTTCTATGCACCGCAAATCTGGAACAAACTTCCAGAAAACTGCAAAACTGCCCAAACTCTGACTTCCTGTTCAGAGCTGCTGGTTCAGCCAATCAGGACCAAGGAAGGCAAATGGTGCTCCTGGATTGGCTGCTTCCCAAAAGCGCATCAATTGTTACTTCAGCCACACAAATGTTGTTTTTTAATAATATCTTTTATGCAAAAGCAAAAATATGCAAACACTGAACCACAGACAGCCACTGTAATTAGTTTCAAATATTATGTGTTAATTTTCAAATATTTACATGTTAATTGCTCCTTATTGTTTATTCCATTTTGAAAAATGTTGTGTGAAAAGAAGTATTCCTGTTTTTTATCCAGTTCTCTGAATCTATAAAGTCTCTCATGTGTGTCATCGCAGAGCAAGACTGAGGTTAAAGGTCAACCGCAGGTCGTTGTTTCGTGGTATTATGCAGTAGGTGTGTGTTTGTGTTTGGTTTATGCACTTTTAACATTCACTGAGTGTCAATGTGTCCCTTTGCAACCCAGAATCAATCCATAAAGTTTATGACATCCTGCAGACAGGCAGCCTTTCACTGTGCATCAGGTTTATGTGTGTGTGTGTTTGACTGATAAACCTCTGCAGGGCGGGTCCAGATGTGGGAACACAAAGCTGACAGGAGAAAGGAGATGCAGACGTGCCAGGCCGCTCGGATTCACGGCCAGCAGAAGGTGAATCCATCGTCCCCCTGCCCTCATGTTCTCTGTGCTTACTCTAAAGGAAGGAAATTAATTCTGGCCATATTGACTGGAGCGGGACTGATAAACACAGCTATCTAATTAGAAAACGTAACATCTGATCTGTTCTCATCCTGCTGAAACGCATTAGCCTGACTGCCTCCCATGAGTTTTTACTGCTGGAGTCAAAAGTAAAAACAGAGCAACAGGGAATCAGAGGTTTATCTGAGCAGAACACTTTATTGTGTCGTGGAATGAGGACAAAACAAAACACAACAATTTATGAAAAATATTTGTTAGCAGTATTGGGGAAAAGCTTTGCAGACAGCTTTAGCTTTAACCTGGTTTCTGGCTCATTTCTGCAGTAAATATCTTCTCTTATATCATATTCAATATAACATAAGCAGCTATTAGTTCCCTCTGGGAAATGCTAGCTGCTTCAACTACTTGTCTTCTCTATAATGTGATTCACAGTTCAGTTCATTTCAAGCCATTTGTTTTAGATTTATACAAAAGTAGAAATATCCTTTACTGTCCGATTAAATGCTGAGTCTCTTGTGTCTGATTGGTTTCATTCCTGGTTTCTTCTTGTTCTCTTTTTTCTCGTTTTGTTTGTTTCTGTGTCTTTGGCTCCGACTGCGCAGGATCTCATCAGCCATTTACTCCTAATTCCTCCGAATAAACTTAGTTACCTCTGCATGTTTCCCTCACAGCAAACATTCATTCTGCTAATTAGACTCATTTGCGTTCTCTCTAGTAATCATATTGGGAAATAAAATTATCATATAGATTAAGTATTAGTTATGTAAGAAACGCATAGAGGCTGAAAGAGGCAAAATATAAACGAGAAAAAAAGCACAAAAAACAAAACATAAGAATAACTGAAATGAAAACGTATGGAAAGACTTTTAAAGCAATACTGAGGAACCGCGTATGGCAAGACCTGTTGAGTAAAAATCAAGCTCAAAACAGCCAAACAGTCCTGGACTTGCTCAGTTAGGGAGACTTTTACAGTCGATATATTTGAAATAAAAACATAAAACAACAAGCTGCACAAATGAAAGGATAAAACAATGTTGTGAGTTCATAACCAGTGGGGGTGTCTGGGCGGGAGGCGGGGCTTTTCCCAGCAGTCAGTGGGAAGGAGACGCCCTGAAAGTCTCCATCCATTACAAGACCAACAAGGAGTTAAGAAAAACAGACTGTCACGCATACGCAATCACACCTGAGGGCGCTTTCAGCTGCCACTTCACATAATTACCAGCGCTAGACTGAACACTATCTGGAGAGGATGTTCTTTCATTTACCAGAAAAACAAACAGGTAACAAAGAAAAACAAAAAAACCAAGAAACTGAGGGCTGGAGGGACGTTGGCTGCAGCCAATCACTGTCTTACTAGTGTGAGGAAAGGACTTCCTGCAGAAAAACGAAAAAACAACAGACCTGTGAAATCCACCAATTTATGCTTCTTATACAAAATTCTTTTTTGCATAATAAAAAATATAAACGATGGCTTTTGTTGTGTTGCAATACACAGAGACTTTACCGCTTAATAACACAATAAAACACGACTTCATAGAGATTTTTGGGAGAATCGCTGGGTTTGTGTGTGCACCAGGATGCAGGTTGAACTTCTTTAAAGTATAAAGTTTTTATCCATGAATGTTGAAAACTAATATCTTCCTCACTGACTGAAAAGTTCAGATCAGCAGGTGAAAAAAGTTGCAGATTGCTTCCATAGTTGCAGTGGGAAACGGTGGGAAATTATTCACATGTGTGTGAATAATTTGTCAGAAATAAAAGTAGCTTTGCATTTCAAACAGGAATTCAACAGAAACTGCTGATGGAAAAGCAGTCTGGATGTGATGGAGACCATCAGACTCCCCTTTTGCTCCTGATTGCCTGTGGGGGCACCAGTGGTCTTTATTTACCGCAATCAGACAGGAAAAGGCAGAGAAAAAGAGGAGGCAGGACCAAAAGCCTGAGCGCATGAGAGCCAGCTCTACACAGAAACACGACTCCACACACACTCAGCCCTGATTCTCTGACTGACATTCACTCCTGACGGGGAGAACCATCTATAAATGGTGTTTAACTGCAGGCTGCTACTGGTGCAGGGGTCTGGACCTGCAGGGTTCTGGACCTGCAGGGGTCTGGACCTGCAGGGATCTGGACCTGCAGGGGTCTGGACCTGCAGGGGTCTGGAGCTGCAGGGATCTGGACCTGCAGGGATCTGGACCTGCAGGGGTCTGGACCTGCAGGGTTCTGGACCTGCAGGGGTCTGGACCTGCATGTCCAAAAATGGAGTAGATTTTAACAAATGTTAAAATCTACTCCATTTTTCTTTTCATTTGGTGAAAAAGGAAGTGGTTCTGAGAGGTTTTTGTGTCGTTTTCTGCAGTGGTTGTTGGTGCAGCGCCTCACAGGCGAGGAGGGGAACCGATGGGTACCAGTGGGTTTGGACCTTTGCTGAAAATGTAACACGTGTTGCAGTTGTTGTCCCCAATTGAACCGAGTCTCCCAGATGATCAGGTGTAAAAGCCGGTCCGATAATCCAGGTTCCTGGTCGGCCTGGCAACCTATCTTGCAGCATTGCTGCTTTGCATCTTTAGTCAAAGTTCTCTAGTTTATTTCCTAGTTTATTTCTGGTTTACCTGTTTGCCTTTTGGTCTCTTAAAGACTAATTTTTCCATTTAGTTTATTCTTGATTGCAGTCTTTAAAGCAGCTTCTTTCACTGCCCATGTCCCCACTGACCTGTTGCAAATAGATTGTTTTGCACATATTGAACAGGTGGGATCAGGTTTAGCACAGTCCTGACAAAGGACTGCAAGGAGTCAGTTTGTGAGGAAAGAGTAATTTACCGGGGATTGTTCAGGTTTGAGCAGGTGTGTGCATGCGCCTTGTTTTCTTACTTTAATGTTTTCATGATAACCTGATTTACTGGAACAGCAGCACAACCTGTCAGGTTGTTGACAGTCGACAGCAGATTTTAACCATAAATCTGTTTACCAAACATCTCAACCTGAGAAAACTGAGAAGAAGCCGTTAGCAGATGTGAGTTAACAGGAAAACTGTGTGATGTTCAGAGGTTTGACAGTTGGTATTTCCCGTTGTAGTGATTATGTACCTTTGTGGAGTATTACGCACATTTTGAAGTTAGTAAAGGTTGAAGGAAACGTCAAATTAGAAATAACTTCCTGAAAGTTTTTACGTTAGGTGGAGCTGGTTTTTGGCTTTTCCAAAAAAAAGTTAATGCACTAAAGGGGAGATAGAAACACATTTGCCAAATAAGTTCTGAGTATGTGCCTTACCAGAGGCACAAACCTCAGAGTGGAGGATTTTCTTTATTTCTGATATGTGGTCTGTGCTAGTTTGTTACCTCTGCTGTTCATTACAGCCATGCGCAGCATGAGCATTGTGGCCGATTCGCTCCAATCCAATACATGCAAACTTTGTTAAAGTTCCTGCTGCCTTTCTTCCCTGGTTGCCAGTCCAGCTCAGAGCAGCACAGAGACACATTCAAGCAGAACCTCCCCTCTGTAAGGCAGCAGCGCCTCTACATGCAATGGCAGCAGATTCAATGAGATTTATCCAGCAGGTATCTGCAAGCTGCTGATCTTTACTTCCTCAGTGAGCCATCAACCTGTGGAGCGTAACGGCAGCTACCTTTTCTAAATGAGCTTCATTAAACTGAGCAAAGACCTGGAATTTGACACCACCAATTAGAAATAAGAGCCAAAGGCAGTGAAGGTCAGAGTTAGTGACCGTTGTGTCATGTAAGCGAGTGATTGTTTGTTATGAACGTCCTCGAACATCCCTGTAGCGTCCAGGCACAGCGGCCCTATCAGGAGGCTTCTGAAGGCCAACAATTATTGCAATATGTAGCATTTCATATTTCTGCACGGCGTTGTCTGGTGAGTCTCTTCCAGGTTAGCTTGCAGAGTTCCTGCATGTTTGACCTGTTGGTGAGTGTGTGTTTGCACAAGCTCATAATTTTCCCCCTGAAGCAGCTGACCAAACACTCACATGTAAACTGCAGTTCCTAAGGTTACCAAGGACAAAGCGGGTGACAAGCTCTCAGCCGTTTCCGTGACAACCGCTACTGGCGGTGCATTCATTCATGAGAGGTGAAGAGAAGCAGAGACCAGTTCACCTTTGAATGGTTTGGTCACAGGCAGCTTCCAAAGGAAAAATAAATGCTTTAAAAAAAAATAATCGAATCCAGAAATTTAATTGTTTTAATGTTTATCCCCAACTTAGTGATTGTTCCATGATTCAGGCACCAGCTGATTCTTCATCTGGATTTGACAGCCAAAGTCGCTTTACAGTCACCTTAAATAATCGTTAATGTTTTAAAAAGGTGTAGCGCAGATCTTGATGCGATGCAGAATATGTCTTAATCTGATAAACCTCCACAAGTTTTCAAAGTAGAGACTTTAAACGGTCCAGTTTACTTCCAAATGCATTGAATCCAATTCCGTCCAAATTCAGTGCAGTCGTACCGATAAGATCCAGGTTCCATCACATCCAATACAGTTATAAAAAGTTACCCATCAATGGGAGCACGTCTAATCCCTCTCAGCTAGGATGTGGCGAGAATGGACCGGAACCGCTCCCTTTAAACGGGACCAAACCTCAATTTGTTGGTACCAGCTTGAAGGGGAAGAAAACAGGCACAGACAAATCCAGAGGCTCAGAGCAAGATGTGCTTTACAGGGCAAAGAAAAAAGACAGCAGTCTTCCCAATTTGGAGCAACATTTTACTCAGTGGCTCATTCAGGAACGGAAAAACCAGAAGTACAAAAACAAATCCTCATGGGTCGTACGAGTCAGACATTGTTGGGTGTTGAACCCAAAAAATCTGATTTTCACCAGACTGCAATGATTGGTCCATCAATGCAAATCAACAACAACGTCTCAACCACCATTTTCAACCCAGTACTAGACCATTGTGCTGCTGCTGGTGCATGTCTCAGTGGCCGTTTAAAACCGTTCTCATGTCACAACTCTGGAGGTTGAGGAACGCTGCCAGCAGGTTTAGTGACACGGAAACTGAAAACAAGACAAACAAAACAATCAAAATGTGTTCGTGTTGCAGCATAATACGCATTTTTATTCTGAGTTGCACTATGAATATATGTACATGTATGGATCTATGGGCCAACCTCGCAAATAGTGAATAATCTGCATAGCAAAAAGATTTGCTCCAGTCAAAAACTAGCACAAAACACAGTTACAAAATATCTTTAGTGACATTGCATGCGGCAATGCAACCTTAAACGAAAGTAACAGAACATCATAAAGTGGGTGCCGATGACGTCATTACAGTTTTAATTCACTGAGTACTGTCAAGATTTATTTTGTAAAAAAAATAAAAAGGTTTTTGAGCTGCAATACCTGAGAAGAACACTTGAGGGCGGGCTTTCCCCTTTTTTTCTGGAGGAAATTAGTTTCTGAAAATAAGCGCTCAACATTTTACAACTTCATAACAGAACGACTGCAAATCAATAATTTCACTGTCAAACTTTTTTATCGACCTTGGCAGGAAAGTAAATACAGGTTTTAGAGAAACTGGCCACCAGGTGTTCATTTCCTGTGGGCTCAAGCCCCGCCCACTTTTCTGCCTCTATTCCCGCCCACATAGTGAGGAACAAGCTGCCAGTGGAAACACAACCAGACATCAACCAGCTGGAGCGAGTCAATAATGATGCACAAAGTTATATAAAATGGAAAAAAATATAAAATTATTGTATTTTTTTAAACTTGGAACTTTTTTATTTCTTGCCAAAAACCAAATATAAGATATTTTAAAATTTTAGTGTAGATAAACCATCTGATGATAAAAGTTGTTACTTTATTGATCCCTATGAGGGAAATTCTCATGGATAAAATCACAAATACGTTAATAAATCAGACCTGTTTTATTATTGACTCTTCTGAATTGTGCAACATCAGATTTGTATTTTTATCCATGCGTCCATAAGGAGCTGATTTCAACTGGTTTTACTCTCTGTGGTGTCTGGGAAACGCGCTCAGAAGCTGCCGGGTTCATGTTTGTTCCTGAGTGTCGTGCAGATTCTGTGAACCATCTGCCAAACTGCAACCTTCAGACTCACACGACTCAGCGGCTTCATGCATGTTTGGACTTTTCCATGTTAGTGTGAGGAAGACTTTTACTCTACCACTAATTATGGAACAAATATCTATCTAAAACAGAGCAAATTTTACAGATGAATTTGCATGTTTGTGAAAAATAATGTCTTGATTTGGTATAAAGTAAACACAATGTAGTATTTGTAAGTTCAGCAGCTGATATTAGAGCGAAGGCAGTGTGACTGTGAGTTTTGCTGCCACCGCATGCAGACATTAATTCAGTGAAGCAGAGTGACACATGTGAGTGGGTGCAGGAGGACAGCCGCTCTGCAGGGCAGCTGCAGGCAAAGACACACCAAGACGTTTTTCCCCCCAAGAATATTCTGAATATTCTTGTTCAACTTATGGCAAAGTGGTTGGGAAGTTGGTCGTATGTGTGACCGTTTAATTAAAATGATTCATGGAGAGCGGGCAGGATTTACGGCTCCAGCGAGGGACCCTGAGGAAAACGTGACCGAGGCGAATCCCAACACAGGTTTCCATTTGAACAGACCCTTCAGAGGAGATGGAGGAGCTGTCGGCGGCCGCTCTGTGGGCAGAAACTCCACTGCAGTGTCCAAGAAGAGTGATTACTCACACAAGAAAAGAAAGCATTGTTAAAACAGATACTTTAGGACCAGCTAAATTTATATTTGATAATATTTAAAACAGAGAAAAATGTAAAATCATGTGCAAATTCTGGTATTTTAAAGATGAACATAAAAGAGTTATTCAAATAATACAATTACAGCATGTTAGAGCAAACATAATTTACCAAAAGCATATTTTTAAATATAAAACTTACTGAAATAATATTTACAGTAGGTAATGCAGATAAAACAAAGATAGACTATGAACAAGATGTCTCACTTCAATATGAATTAGTCTCTGGATAAAATGTTTGGTGAGTCAAGAATCCAGAAATGCTATTCAAGCAAGACTAGCGATATGCTATAATGATATTATTCAAGTAAAAATAAAAAGTACGATGTGGTGGAACATTTTTTCAGAGAGTTGAGTAAAAGTCGCCGGTTGCGACCCGTCTGAGTGTTAACTGCTGTCATGAGACTTAGACGTTTGTAACAAACAATAATAACATTTGTCAGGCAGATTGCAAACAGTGTGACAGTTTTATGTTCTTTTATGTAAAAGTGGACAATATGTTGTGTTTTTAAGATTCATTCATAATAAACAGCTCGGATCAACAGTATCGTTATTTAAAGAAATGTTTTCTTTGTCGTTGTTTCTGTTTTCTCTGCATGAGCAGATGATGAGTCTGTTAGCAACATGCTAATGCTAACGTGGAGCTTTAGAAACCAGCCAGTCCTGAGAGATCTGTGAAAAACGCCTGGCATTCTCAGCTCTGGATCATTTCGGACTTGATTGCTTGTCACACACCGTGACGACCTTTTCTGCAGCTGGAAATGATCACCTTTCGCAGCGCGAGCAACAGCTTAGAAAGTCTTTCTGCACTGAAAAGGACAACGTCCCTACATGCTTTGTTCCTTATTTCACATCTAATCAACTGTGGATGCACAGTGGAACAGTTAAAAAGAGTTTGTTTTTCTTTTTGTCTTGTTTCAAAGTCTGTACAAAACTATAAAACGTTCTGTCAGAGAAATATCCGTCAATATGTTTATGACAAAGTCTTTGTTTTGGCTTCAGACATTTTCAGACCACAGACAGGAACGATTCGGAGTATCGTTGCTTTTGAAACCATGAAGAAAAAAGATGTAGGTGGAAATATAAGTCCTGGACAACAACATGTAGGTAGCAGCTGTTTTGTTTTCTTCGGATGCTGATTATCGTTGCTAAGAGCCGCCAGAAAAAAAAAGCAAGGATTTTTTTTCTTACTGTAGATTAAAGTAAAATGGAAACATTTTTGGAAGTTAAATGTTGGACTTCAAAAGAATTGAACTGGAAATTTAAGGTTCTCTGCATCTTGACCAAATGGTTGCTGTTTTTCTGATGGGATCACGACTCCAAACATGTGATTCTCAGATTGTCTTCCAAAATGAAGAGATTGTAGATGATCTTTGTGGCAGGCAGCAATTAACCTTGAATGAAAGGCACAGCGCAGATGGCTATCAGGATAATCCCAGCAGAATCAGCTGTAAGACAATTATCCCAGTTCTTCCTGTTTCCCTTATCCCAGTTCTTCCTGTTTCAGAGTCCATGGCAGAAAACAGCCACTGGTTGCTCTTTCTGCGTGGATGCAGTTCAGTTTTATAGCAGCTACTGATGTTTTCCTGTGTTTACATTTGGTGTCCTGTCAAAGTGTTTATGGTTTGAAATTTTGCTTTGCCTAACAACATATGAGAATTTATGACACAGTGTGAAATGTGTGAACCTTAAGTTCAATTGCCGGTGAGTCTGGAACGAAAGGTGTTGATATTATCAGGGTGAAATTTTCTTGTGAATTTTCACCAAACATTTGGAAGATTTGAGGGAAAAGTTGTATTATCAAAATGACAGGAGCTCTTATAGAGAAACTGTCTCTTCAAAAAGCTGTAAAGTAGGTCAAGCTTTGAAATGTGACACTGAAGGAATCGTCTTTGTTCTTCTTTTGGACTTATCTTATATTTTCTCTTTCAAACTTTATTATTGATTATGGACATGGAGATAAAGTTGAATTTATTATAAACAGAGGAAGTTGTGGAAATGTGGGAACCTAATTGATTAGCCTCTATTAATTACTCCTGATAGTTTCAAAGCAGCTGTTTTTATTGCGTTAAAATCTGATAAAAACTGATTTTTTTATTATGTGTTCTCTCAGTTCACCGGATTTTATTTCCCATCTCATCCGGAACAACAGGCTCTCTGCCTGCGGTTGGTTTTGCTGTTCAGATGTTATATGAAATCTGGCAGAGATGAAATTTTAGTTATTTTTAAACAGACTGCCTGCTGAGTTTTCACTAGTGTCAACAGCTTGTCTATAGAGGAAAAAGAGAAAAGAGAAAATCAGGAAGTGACACCAGCCTGGAACCAACAGCCGCTGTTCTTGTGCTTCTGATATTAATATGTTGCACATTGTTGTTCCTCTTTATGTTCACTATCACTTACAATACGCAGCAATAAAAATCAACTCAAGTGTCTATTTCCTCAAACTCATTGAGGTTTTGTCTCCACTCCATGTCTTACAGGACAAATGGGACATTTTTATAACTTGCTGAGATTTACATCATTTTTTTGCATGAGATAAAGGATATTTTCTTGTGTGGCAACCAGACAGGAGGTCGATCTTACGCAGCAGGTGTGCATGCGTTTCAGGATGTGATCCAATTAGTAGATGAGTTATTGGCGCGCAGAGCACAGGATCATTGACAAGAAAAATTCTTTGCTATGGATGTAATTATGTAGGATATCGTCCCTATCAATCAGACTTTGCTGCTCGTGTTACAACCTAATTAGACGCCTGTTGTTGTGTGTGTAATAAGGTGGGTTATTTATGGCTGGGTGTGTGGCTGCAAACACACATGGAGCACAAAGAGCGACGGCTTTTCTCGCCGTTTGATGGAAATGCGACTGCATAGCAACATCCTGACGGTAATCCATGAGGACTGAAACACATTCCTTCCTCCATACAGAGCAGCGATTGCTCCGAGGTGCAACCTGAGGATCCCGGAGCCAGTCTGAGGAAGCGGTGATGGATGTGGGGAGGAAAATGTCAGAAACTGGTCTCTGGTGCTTCAACTGCTGCAGCTGGAGCAGCAGCAGGAGCCACAGGTCAGGAAACAGAGGCAGCGTAAAAACATGAATACAGAAATTATTTCCACCAGGTAATAACTGAAAGGTATTTCTAGTTTTATAAAACAAACCTGCACAATTTAAAGGAGAACTTGACAGGCATGAAAGCATCACAAGCTGCACTTCTATTAACCATAAAGCTGCGCAGATTGAAATGAAAACATTTTATTTGCTTTTCCTGCATTTTTCCAAAAGTACAAAAAAAAAAAACCTGGAACAAACTTACAGAAAACTGCAAAACATCTGAAACCCTGAAGGCTAAAATGTGACTGTTTAGAGTTTTCTTTGAATAATAACTGGAATATCTTTAAATCTGATCCGACCTTGAATTGCTTTTCTCTATTCTGCCACTTTAATGTCGTATTTTCTGCTCGTTTGTTGTTTCATCCTGTGAAGAACTTGAATTGAAACATGTGGAGGAGGAAACCTTTGGGTTTTTGTCACATCCACAGAACATGGATTACCTGAACCTTAAGCTGCAGAGCATTGATGTTCTGGAAGCGAATGAGGTCAGTGATCAATATGAGACAACAGAAATAAAACATCCTTAACAAGATGCTGCAGAAACACATGAGCCGCGCCGTGACCTGAAGATGGACGCTCTGCTTGTCCTTATCGTCTCTGATGTCATCGAACTCCGAAAAACAGGATGGAATTTATGTAACGCTGCAAATATTTAGAGAAAAACTCGGATTAAATGCAAAAAACATGTATATGTGTCACAACTGGAGGCCTGCTGCACGGGAAAACATTCCTGACTGTTTTAACATAATTTTCTGTTTTATTTTCTAACTTCAGGTCAAACATTAGGACTAATCAGAAGAGCCAAACATTTTACACAAGAGCAAGAAAATATTTACTAACATGGAGACTTTATTATTGAAAATTCACTTCATCATAAAATCTCATTGAATTAGAACAAAACTGAAGTTATATGGTTTTATAGTAAAATAATATTGTTATAAAGTGGTGAACCAAAGAGGAGGAACTGAAGCTGAACTGAGAGAAATGAAATTAACCAAAAGTCACGACAGGAAGAGGTTAATAAACGTCTCTTTTAATAGACATTTATTATTATTATTATTATTTTACCTGTTAAATAACACATAGACTAAACACACAAAATGTTAAAGCAATGAGCAAAGCAAAGATGTGTAAATTGTACATTTCTCATCTTCTGCATTATAATTAAAACCACTGGATGTTTTTTCTTATTTCGTCTATTTTTACTATTACAATAAATAAAATTCAAAGCATAAATGAATCAGTGAAAACTTCACCCCACATTGTTTTTAATTACCACCAACTGCCTGATCAAGGACCGCTCAGAATTGTTCTGAGGGCCACAATCGGCCCCCGGGCCACACTTTGGACACCCTGTCCTACATGTTTTTGTTTGATGTTGATTTGCATGTTTTTTCCCACCATGTCCTGAAATTATTCTTGCTGATTTTAATTCAGACCCTGTCCAGGTTGAATTATTATGAATTTTTTATACAAATTTTGTGCAAATAAAATTTTCATCTCCGTTTCGGAGAATGTAAAGTTTTCATCTGTCGGCATCAAATTGAGCTGATGATGTTTTTTCTGTTTTGCAGGTTTTTTGCAGCTCCTGTTGCTTCACTGGTTCTTTCCTGTTGCTCTGATCGATGTTTGTTCAAACTCAGAGTTTAGATCCTGCAGCATGAAAACTTCTGTTCCTCCAAAGATACAGAGGAAAGATCTGCGATCATTTCTCTGTATTTTTCCAGATTTAACTTGTTTTATATTTTTGTAGAAGTAGTTGCACATTTGATGTAAAAGTTTAGGACCTTCTGTAAAGGTCGTAAAGTGTAAAGATTAGCATCTAACACTTTCTGTGTCAGATGGCTTATTTTACTGTATTCAAGAAAATTAAGTATGAAATTACAAAAACTAAAAACGTATGAAATGGCAAAAAATTTAAACGATAACATGATAAAAAACAGGCAGTTTCTATTTAATTAGATCAGATTTTAAACTTAAAAGTCAAACAAATTAAGCTGTTTTAGTTTCTTTTCCGTGCCTAATACTATTAATCTTACTTTCATCGTGTCTGGAAATGTTTCAGCCGGCAGAGCAGCGAGCGTTTGGGTCAGGTAAACAGAAACTGAAACGGTTTCCTGTGTTTTTCCTGCCGTGTTTGAATCCCACACAGACGGCGCCTCCTTGTTTGGTTTGTAATCGCTTTAAGTGTTCTGGTTATCGTTTGGACAGCTGCTGCTTCAGCGCAGACAAACACAGGAGATCTGCTGATGCTTGTTTAAATATCAGGCTGTGTGTGCGTGTGTGTGTGTGTGTGTGTGTGTGTGTGTGTGTGTGTGTGCGTGTGTGTGTGTGTGTGATTAGCAGATGGATGTGCTTGCGAGGTAAAGTATTTATGAGGGTGAGCATGCAAACTGTTTGTGCATCAAAACAAAATGCAAACGCAGAGTTGAAAATCCACCGATGGTGCAGAAAGACGCAGCATTTTGGAAGTAAAACTGACATAAATAAATCAATTATTAATGAGGAAATGTGTTCACCGCCACCTTTCTCTGGATACCTGGACAGGTTTCCAGCTCAGGTAACACCAGACAAACAACTGGACCTCATCAACAAAAGCTGGCTTTGTTTAACCATAACTCCAGATCATATGCAAAAATAGGCCTAACTAAAAATAAATGAATAAAATGCTGAAAGCGAATGATTAAGAATGATGCTGATCAAAGTGGGCTTCATTATTTACATGTTGCAGATCTATATAAATAGCTCATCAATGTGTTTACTGTAACCCCAGCTTACCCATGCTAGCTCGCTACATAGCATTTTCTCAGGATTGTTTTGGCGTTTGACAGGAAATCGACATGCAGCCAAAGATCAACGGGTTTTTAAAACACCAAAAGGTTTCTGATCATTGAGAAAAAGGTTGAACTGCAAAGTGTTTTGTTTTTCAGGGAAAATAATACACTCAAAATAAGAGAACACTAACTTAAGAGTAAATATCAGCAAATTATAAGATTTAAAGTGAATAATCTATGAGTGTGATGAAAAAGGAATATTCACTTATAACGGGAAAAATGTCCCTTTATAAATGACATAATCTGCCAGAGGAACTTTATCATCAATACTGAGGACTTAAACCAAACTCCTACAGATGGAAAAACAGTTACTAACTTGTCTAGAATTTCAAGAGAAAAATAACTTGTCTTGAAATACTAGACGAGTTATTTACAAGTGCAAACTAGTTCATGTTTTACACCATTTTCTAGTGCAAATACTGAGACATTTGCTCTTAAAAACTAGACCAAAATACTTGGTAAGACTTGTTTTGCAGTGTTGACCA
>VMRN01000138.1:367691-379920 GCA_010277015.1 Poeciliopsis turrubarensis | reverse complement strand
TCTGTCTGTCTGTCTGTCTGTCTGTCTGTCTGTCTGTCTGTCTGTCTGTCTACTTCATTCAGAATTAAGACATTTAATAAAATGTAATTTGCTTCTTTATCTGGAGTGTGGATGTCGCTCCATCCTATCTAAAGACTGGTACATAAACAAAATGGGACTGATTACACTGCCCTTCAGGAATGCAACAGAATGAGAAAAATAAAATATGTACTTGCTCTACAATCTGTGCTTCACTTGGTGTCAGCCCTAAAGTGAGCTGAGTGAAGCTCAGTGCTGGACGGTGAATGTCACTCTGTTTCTGTTCCATTTGTTTGACTTGTGACATTTGATCAGTTTTCAGCATTAAAGCTTGTTTCTTACTAAACCAAATCTAATTATTTCTCAAGCCTGTAACACTGAGGGATTCTGGTCAGGTCCCAAAACAGGCAAATGGACCTGAGTGGTGCACACAGGGGAAAATGGATGAAAGACAACATGAGCTTAACGGAAAAGAAATAAAATGACAAAAATCTACATATTATCTAATTGGTGTTTTTGTTTGTTTGTTTGTTTGTTTTTTCCAAAGAGGCGATGTTTCGCTCCAGCCTGAAATGTTTGATATGTTTGGGAAAGAAACCAGAACAAATGCTTATTGTAACACTCATTGGAACAGTGACTAAAAAAATATAACAGAAGCACCTTTGTTTAATCAAGCATTGCTTCATGTAATCACAAATCCCACAAGATACATTTACCAACATTTTAAAACTAAACAATCTTTCCTGTTGGCATTATCCAGATGCAACAAAAACATTTCTACTTATCAGGTACATCAGGGGAGTTCAAACGTTTTGAGACCAAGAGCTACTTTTTCTCTCACCAGCCGGCTGAGATCTACCTCATGAAGACAATAATTATTAAATTAACAATTTAATAATTATTACCCTAACCCTTACCCCAACCCTTTAAATTAATTAGATCACGGTTTGTTCTCAAAGTAGCCTTTTTTCAGCCACTCCACAGTGTGAAAGGGACTTTAGGCTCCTTTGTACTGTTAAGTACTGTGTGCGAAAAGCGTTGTGTGTTATCTGGGCCGTTGCAATTCCTGTCCCATCCTGCTGTGGCGCTGTTGAACATCTACTGCACACATTAACACACACTTAGTCCCCTCTTGGCAAAAGTTAAAAAATTTTTCCAGATGGTTTTTAACATGATTTTAACATGATTTTAACATGACCAAGAGGGGACCTAAAAAATGCCCCCTGCTGGTCACACAGTCCCCTTTTGGTGAGTTCGTAACGACATGTCCGAGCCCCATTAGATAGAACTGTTGAACTGTACAGCTATGGGATCAGAAGCTGTTCCTCTCTGTGGTTATGCTGCTTCGTTTACATTTTCCAGCTGGGGTTTCAGGATGGGTACAACCATAAATATGCAGATGACACTCTTCTCCAGCCCCGTTTCACTGTAAACACAGCGTCTCTGTCTGGGGATGAGCTGCACGGCCTGATAAATAAGTACAGATTGTTGCATCCAGCAGCAGAGCAGCTGTCACGCCGTCCAGCAGCTGGGAAATGGACCCGCGACGGCACTAACGTACAACTGGAACATTAGTTTCTCTTCAACCAAGACTTTTTCAGGGTGTTTTAGAAAGAAAGTCCTTTGTAATGCTTTTCTTCTTACCGCTCAAGGACACTGGTTGTTTGTGGTTCCTTTGAGGCCTCTTTACCTTCTGTTTTGTCTAAGATTACAATGCCACATCCTTTTGTCCTTGTAAAGTCAAAAGCTGCATTTCTACCACCTGGATATGAAGAGGAAAACGAGGTGCAGCCGGCTCCTGGCGTCTTTGGGCTGCAGTGAAATTGTCAGATCGTGGAGCTTCTGCTCAGCATCTGCTGCTGAGCAGAGATGAAAAAGGAGATGAATTGTTTCTGGCACAATGAACAGGTTATGAAACATTGTTTTAAATCTGCCGCAGCTTCACATCCAAGGGATCAAAGCTGGATTACTAATATTTTATAAATGATCATGATTCCCTGCAAAGTTATCTCTGTTTGTGCAGCTTAGTGTCACAACTCAGTTATTCTACTTTTACCTTCTGTTCTCTTTATTAATTTTAGCCCCAAACCTTCAGCTGTCAGTGAAAATGTTGTTCATAAAAAGGGATTTTATTTTCTCTAGTCCAAACGTATGAAAGTGAAGACGACTGTGGACCAGAAACAATCTGATTTATGAGGGAAAGTTTTATGTAAAAATCTTCAAGATGAGGAAAATGTTTGACTGAATGCTGAAAATGAACCAAAAGCTGCTTTAAAGTAGAAAAAAAGCCAGTTTTTTTGTGTGTTTTACGTCAGAAACCAGACATTTAACAGAAGTGTGTAAACTCCTGAGAATCATTTTAAATATGTCGCTTGCTGTTTTCCTCTCTGGTTGGCTGATTTGCGTCCTGTAAAGGTTTGTTTCTCGTCTCAGTGTGAATTTAATCACACTCTGGTCTGCAACACAATCATGCGCTGCTGCTGTTTGCTCTGCGTTCTGCCCTCATAACGGGATGATTGTCTTTATATTGTTCCCATTTTCAGAGTCCCAGTTTGGATTCTCAGTAGCTAATTATCCCTTTTCATGCTACCTTCTGTCTGTGTTGCTTTATTCTTGTTTTTGTGGCATTGGATGCAGTTTGAATGTTGCTTCATTTCCATTTCGAGCACATCTGGTTTCGCCGCCATGTTGGATTGATCCTGCAGTCGCCTTCATTGTTTCCGCCTGTGTCTCATCAGCGTCTTTTCATTTGTTTGCATGTTTGTCAGTGTGAGGTTTCCAAAACTACGCTTGTTTTGTCACATCAACCTTCTATGAAGACAAAGTATTAGGGCCAAACTAATTAAAAAATATAAAATTAATAAATTACGAGCAGTGATACAATTACTAGAATAAAATAATCATGTGTTTTCATGCAGGACGAAAGAGAATAAAGTCATAATATCACAACTTTGTCTTATTTTGACTTTATTCTCATAATATTTTGACATTATTCTCACCACAGTATCATGCATATATCAAGTTTGAAAGTTGTCAAAAAACTGTGTCTGAGCTTTTACAGCCTTAAACTGGTTCTGGTAGATTTTACTGGGTTTGTTTTGAACAAGGCTGAAATATTGTTCCAGGGTTTTGAGAATAAAGCCTGAGGATAACTTCAGCCGAATCCCCTCAGAGGTCTTGCACAGAATCAAATTTAGCTTGAATCAAGTTTGTTTTATGTGCAGAAATGTTTGTCCATGTCTGCTAGATTATTCATAAGAATTTTAGAGATTGATTTAAAGGATTTAGAAGGTTTTTAAAAGGTTTTCCACATATGGAATCAGAGCCGTCCTGCAGGAAAAAAGTCAGATCTGCAGAGAAACATCTGTAATCAGCTCTATTTCGCTGCTGGCCACTCCATCCAAACCGGCTGCTTTGTGTTCATTGATTTTCTTCAAGGTGCCTCTCTCCTTGTATTGTTGCAGGACTAGTGCTGCATCCCCAGCAGGTAGGAAGCTGTAGATGTAGAAGGGCAAGCTTCGCCCTCTGGACGTCAAAGCAGGGAAAATAGAAAGAAATCTGTGGTTTCCTACAGTGCAGCTGCAGATATTGTGTTTCAGAACGCAAACCTCAGGCCTCGCCACTGTTTCCTGCCTATTAGCTTTCTGTTATAATAAAGAAATGTTTTCTCCATCCAGGTTTGTTCCTGCAGGAATCTGGATCTCAGTCATTTGTAGAAGCTGAGTTGGAACATCGTTCCTGTGACCCGCCACAGTCATTTGTTTAGCAGTTGAGAGACTTGATGTTTGGAAAAAACAGACTGCAGTCGATAGAAACAAGTGAAACTGGGAAGCAGTGTTGAAACTTCAGTTTGCCAATGGAAAGTTTCTGGAAGAGTCAAACTGTCCCGACTTTTCTTTGGAAATCTCAACTGCAAATAACTTTGTAAACCCAGATTGGAAGAATAGAGTCAATTTATTGAGATCGTCTGTTTTGCAGGACAGTTGGACACTTTTTTCCTTCTGCTTTATTTTGATCTAGGTCCATGTTGACAACATAGCGTTACACAAATTGAGGTAAATTTCTCAGCTGAATGTCGTTACGTTTTCCAATCCTTTTTGGTGTAAATGGACTTCCTGGGAAAACATCTCTGTCAGGTAACTTCCTGTTTCCTTTGCCAGTCCCGGTTCTGCCTGCCTGACCAGAACACCGAGCCAAATGAGAAGCTGCTGCCATCCATCCTGGACAAGCGTTTCTGAGCCGAGATCCACAGATCTGCCTGCAGCTCTCATATTCAACTCAAACGGACTCGGTGAAGTTTCTGTTTCTGGCTCGTCTCAGCCACGTTGGCTCCACGGAGCTCAGCCTGCATTCAGGAGACGGAGCTAAGAATCCATCAGATCATGAGTGCAAACACAAAGACTGAAACGCAAACAGAGTTGGCCTTTTTACTGTGCCTGCATGGTCGTAACAGTTTCACTGAACATGTGAACGTGGCGTCTTCTACTGCTTAAAACTAACTGCAGGTAAAGGCAGTGTATTTTTGATCTAATTTAAAAAGATTTTTTTTCTTACATCACAAAGTCTCTGCAAGCTGTGCAGATTGTGACCCCAGGCGCTGTCGATAATCGTGTTTAAAAGTAATTCTGGTTTCTCCCACTCAGTGACCAAACACTTCAAATTAACCCTCCAAGTTCTGCTCGTCCCTCACAGCTTTCATGTCCTCATATTTCCCAGAGGAGAGATAAACATCAGGAGAGGGAGACATGCCTCAGACTGAAGCACATGAAATGTTACTCTGACCGAATCTGTGCGACAGAAACCCGTCGTGTCCCAAACCTCCTTCAAAGCTTCAGTGCATTGTGTGTGAATTATGAGGCGATTGTTTCTCAAGATTTACTCCAAAAGTAAACCACAAACAAATTAAAATCAAATCTTTGAGTGCATTTTGCATTTTTATTCCTAAATCAGAGGTTCTGAACCGCCGGGGTTCGGTGAGTCGGTCTCAGGGGTTCGGTGGAGCCTCTGCTGCGGAGGTAAAGCCACACTTGGTCATCACTGCTGCTGAGGATCATTGCTTGGCCAATCAGAGCTGCAGGGAAGTTCGTGGGCTCAGTAATCAACGGCTGTCGTAGTCACACGTCTTTCTCAATATTTTGATCCATGCTAAACATGTCGAGCAAAAAACGAAAGTGGTCGGATGAACATGTACAACATGGATTCATCAGGGAACGGGATGGGAGTCAGAGTCCCATCTGCATGATGTGCAACGGCAAGTTGAGCAACTCCAGTCTCGCACCGGCAACACGAAGGCAACGCTTCTAGAAGCTGCATGGAGACGGGGAAAAGTAAAAAAGTATCGTATGGATTCAAAACGACAAAAAACAAATTCAATAAAAAAAAAAAAAGTTATTAAAAAATTTTAAATACAAATTTATTTTTAATTAGTAAAATAGGATTATTTTGAAGATTTGAAGTTTTTCGCATCGCTGGAGTCACATGATGAAAAATCGTTTGTTGCCACTGTTGCAAACCACGAAGAAGAAGATGACAGGAAGTAGCTGGAGGATGTTTTTAATGACTTATTGCTTTTTAAATTGCATTTATTTGCCAAGTTGTGTTTTTTAACAATAGCAGAATATTGACAAAGTTTGCACACATTTGTAATTTAAGCGCAGCTACTGTGTGAGCAGCAAATGACGCATCTGCTCCAGTGATGATCAGTGATGTTCTAAAAAGTGTTTTAAAGTTTTCAGAAATCAATACAGTTGAAAATTTAATGACGAACAGGACGCTGTGCAGAGCTGATGGCTCAACACACCGTGTGCTGAATTTTCATCTGAATTAAATTAAATGTAAATGTTTGATTAACACTGCAGGTTTAGCTGTGTAGATCATTTTAATGTCTCGTTGACAACTAATAAAAATAATTATACATTTCACTTGAAAATGTTGCAATATCTGATATGTTTGGGATTTAAAAGATTTAACAGCCAACTGAAGGTTGCTGATTGAAAACATCTTTTCAGATTAAAGATATTCCCCCAGATTAATCAGAAAAATCGCTGAATGTTGCAGCTCTGCTGCATTTTCAGGGCACAACATGTACGGTCAGCATATGTGCTTTTTAGTATGCAGAGGCAGGAATTCAGTTACAGTTGGTTTATTGATGAGCAGAATTATAATCCATTAAACAGAATAAAGCAAAGGAAATCTTGCACTCCAAACTGCATTCCCATTGACATAAAACTGAACGGCTTGTTGTTTCCAAGCAACCACTTAATAACCTGTCAAACTGGTACGACTGGTTCATTAGAAATGAAGAGGTGCACCTCAGCGGCCATCATGTGATTCATTTATTCAGCCGATGAGTCATCCAGATGCTGGACACGCGAATGCATGTGTCCTTTCAGAATAAAAGCAGGAGCGTCGCCCATAACAGAGATGCTAATCTTTCAGTGGAGCAATCCAACCCTTACGATTCGATTCAGAAATGATTATCAAACTTTTCCATTCAAAAATAAGATTTTTCTATGTGAAATATGCAAATAGATTCCGCGATGCTGCAGCCACGATGCTGCAGCATAATGAAGACCGGATCCATGTGAATACAGAGCTGTGAGCCACTGAGCCTGGATGCTGCAGCAGCTTTAACAGTGTAAGTTCAGTGAACCGTGTCGGTGTTTCGTGCGTCTCTACGGGTTCCTGTACACCAAGATCTGCTTACATGTGGATATAATACTGTTCTTGTAAGTGGAGATATTTCAAATGAGTCAATGTCGAATGTTTACAGTTCTGTGTCAGGTTTCCCTGTTCAGACCTGGCAGTAAACCAGTCAGAAACATTTATGGTTTCACCAGGCAGCATGATGAAATCGCCTCTTACATGAAATGGACACACTCCCTGAAAAAAAGACATTTTGAGGAAAAAATAAAATGTTTTTTAAATGTAAATTTTGAACTATGTAATGAAAAATCTTACAACCACTAAAATCTGATGCTGCTGCATTTTTGTTCACAATTAGTGAGGGAGAAAGTTGCATCAGAAGTTTTCAAGTGTTTCCTTCAGTAGTTCTTGGTGCAGCTCAGTGCAGTGTGAAAGCGAACTGCAGCAGCTGGAAGTGGAACAAAGGCTTGAATTATGGACCCCAAACCTCCTTAGTTACAACGTAATCGAACACGTGGCAGGTTGTGTGGATCACAGTGGCTCAGGTCAGCAGAGTTCAGACCAGACCAATCCGACCTAAAGGTCACTTCCTGCAGAAACCCAGCATGCCTTTAAGCACTTAATGATCCGCGGTTCGTCTGGACAAGCCAGGCACACCTGTGATGAAGAAAGAGCCACAAAATGAAGGTGAACTTCTCCCAAAGTGTTTGGACTTTTACCGTCAAAGTGTGTCAATAATCCATCTTTGTCCTGCAGGAGCTTTCCTCTGATTGAAGGGAAGTCAATCCAGCTGCTGGTTTTTACCCCCATCATTCATTTAAGATGAACCGACAGCTGCCATCTGCCCATCAACTGAATTTTTCTGCCCCCACCTTGTAGCTTTTTGCTCAAAGATTGGTTGAACTCGGATCGACCAAACCTGCAGCATCAGGTCATTAACACTCCACTGCATCTTCTCTGTGGGTTTCTCTGAGCGTGCAGCCGTCCCTCTGAGAAAGACGATCATTTTTATCACCGTCTTCATAACCTCAGCGTATTTATCTCACAGGGAGGAGAGAAGTGTTTGATGAATAATGCAGCTGCAGGAGATGAGTGCAGGATTGTCCTCTTTTAATATCTTCTGCCACTCTTCCCTCCGATGAAGACAGTCCCGTCTGTGAAATATAAAACTCTCACTGAGCTTCAGCGTAGCATCATGCTTCCTCCACCTGCAGTAGCAAACCTAGGGAACATTTATTAACTTATGTTAGGTGGGAAAAAACATATTTTAAAGAGTGAGGTTTGTACTACTGCATTAAAAGGCATAAACAGCTGTGTGTGAAAATCTGCTGCACCATAAGTGTCAAAACCCAATGAATCACAGGAAGGACGAGAAATCCATCTCATTCTGCATTTGTCAGCATTTTGACCATCATAGTCTGTTTATTGGTGATATACCTACATTAATAACAATCTGAATGTGACACACATTGACTGGAGCTCTCCATTTGAAATGGGCTCTGAGAACCATTTCATGTTTTCCTGCAGTTGCTTTGATTCTTTCCTGCCCATTTGAGGAATCCTTGCATTTCCCATGGCGGCTTCTTAAAGAGATAGCGACCAATTTCAACATGTTTAAAGAAACAACGTAAGTCAGACACACACCGTCTCTGAGAGCCAAACAGTCTGAAGTCATTGGTTCCACCAACCAAACACTAAATTACAAAGTTCAAATAAGAACCAAGCAAACTTTTGGATTTCATGTCAGTTCTGCTTTTTAAAGATTATCCAGTGACTCACAAGCAGCTGATTCACCAAATTACCTTAAGAGGTTAATTTGTTTAAACACTGCGTTGACATTTGACACTGAAATTTAAAAGGTTTTTAAAACTGTCTGCTTGGGGATTATAAACCAATCTTCTATTAATTTTGGAAGGAGCAGCTTGTGTGGAAAGCAACTGCAGCTCTGAGCTGCAATCTCAACCTCCAGGATGCGCAAATGTTGAAGTTGTTGATGGACGTGTGTGCAGTTTTACTCTCTCTTCTGTTTGGTCCATTTAACTGTTTACATGAGCAATCTCTGTCACATTTACAATAAACGGGAATATTTGAAGCACATTTCTCTGCATTAAAATGATTCTAAATCAACATCAAATCAATAACTAAATATTCCAGGAATAATCAACCAATAAGAAACAAACGTATAATGGATGCCACAGAGTTACTAACTTCCTAACACATCTTTAAAGTGTCACATTTCATAAGAAGATCTATGATTATACTTTCCTCTCTTCAATGAACAGCAGACTCATGCTCTGTCACTTCATTTTAAACTTTGTGAACCGTTTCTAATCCTGGCGCTGTGTTTTTATGACCCTCTCTAACACACGCTTCATGATGCATAATTATGCTGCTTCCAATACTGGGTGCTTTTCCTTAAGGGATCCACTAATTACTTTCTCTTTTGAAATCTTCTGCTGACGCACAGCAGATAATAACCTATGTGAGTTGAGTTATACGTGTGGAGACGGAGGCCTATAAAAACACCAGCAGAGTTTTTAAGGCGCTCCGCGTTTTGCATCGAGTGTTTGAACGTGATCTCTAGCGAAAAAGCAATTAATCCAATTGACCAGATCAGTGTCAGCCCCCCGGACGGTGTGAAATGTCAACCAGTGAACGCTGCATTTTAATCGACAAAGTTATTCAATAACTTGATGGCAATCATGAATTTTTATTACTCTGGTCACCATCTTTAGCACCTTGTAGTCAATCAAATATTTAATCAGAAATTAAATATTTGATTTTTTTTACAGCAAGCATTTCTATAATGCCGTAAATCTTGTTTGGACAAGACCTTTAGTTCACAGAATACTTCCTGATTTATCTTCTTTTGTGATTGACTCAACAGCAAGGGTTCATTTTTCCCCTCTGCCCAATTAGTGATATAAATAAACGGTGTAAAATGCTGTAGTGAAGGCTATTGATCAGCTCTTGATTCATGTGTGCGCTGACCTCGCTGCGGTTCACTGATGGCGGTCTTTGTCACAGATTGACTAGGCAGCACATAAAACCCCTTTTCAATTCATAGAAGCAGGTCCGATAATGCATAAACCATGCAGAAAGTGATTCTTTTTCCAATAAAACTGGCAGTAGTTCATTGGCTTTTGCTGCTGATGTTATGAAAATTGTATCCTGCGCAGCCTAATGGATCCTGGTGCCGACGCAAAAAGCAGCACAAGCCAACTTGAAAGCTTGTTGCATTGACTAATGGGATGATTGAGCACAAAATTAAAAATTATATTCCTCTCAGCTGCAAAAAGCGAATCATCTCTGGGCTGAAAAAGTCAGGTTTCCACGGGGGCTGAGAAAAAATGAGCTGGCTTTTAATGTTGACGATAACTTCAAAGGTTTTGAGAAAAAACACTGAATTAAAATGAATTGTGGTTATAATTTAGTAAATCTAAAATCTATCGCTCAAATAAGAAGTTTAAATATTGAGAAAAAGATGGAGTGAACTTAACTAACATCTAATTTCATTTATAAAGCATTTTTTCAGCACTGAAGGCATTAAATAAAAACTCATCGGTTTAGATTTGCTTTTGATCCATAATAACTGGATTTTGATGATTTGAGACAAAACGTGATGTTTCTTCCTGGTCTCACATTTTTTATGATGTAAATCACTTTGAACTGCCTTGTTGAAATCTGCTCCACAAATGACTTTTGATTTGATTTTATCAAAAAAAACTGAGCAAATGGTAGCAAGCAACAAACCAGCTGCAGTGTGAATTTATTTTTTATGTAATTTATTACATAAAATTTATTAAAATGTAAGTAACACTTTTTTCCAAAAATAGTTTTCTCTTGTAGAAGATGCCGCTTTTATTTCCAACCAGTTGAAAAGTCAAATTAAAAGTTTCCCAGGGGTGTGAATAATTTCGGGCTGAACTGCTTGGAGCTGAAACTTTGAAACCAGGGGATCAAAATCAAATGTTTAGAAAGTCTGACTGATCTCAGTGTGGGACACTTACGACTTCAGACACATTATACCGCAGAGGACTGGAGATGAAATCTGGATGAGGAGGGAGCTGAAGTAATTGGGTCAGAATAAGGATCATTTTCTCTCTCTTCATTACGTTTCGCAACAGTCTGAAGTGATTACAGCTTTGCCGAAAACGAAAGCAGGAATTCGCACTCATCTGCCCAGGAACATTTAGAAACAGGAACATTCGCCCCTGAGCTTCTGAGGAATACCGAGATGATTGCATTTCGGGTTCCAGGTACAGCCGACGGCTCAGGCAGATGTTTTTTGCCCTTGGGGTGATAATTGGTTACAGCTCGCAGCAGATTATCTCCTGGGAAAATTAAATGAAACTAAGAATCAAACGCTGTGAAGACATGAGAGCTGAATACTATGAGAAAAAAACATATATAGGCGATCAAATGTAACCATCGGTTTTTCAATTTGATCCTGCAGGTCGGTTTGATCGGCAGAACGGCATCGCAATTGAAAATGGAGTGACGACCGCTAACTGCCCTCAATAAATTACAATCATTTCTGTCTGTGGAGCTATTTGAATCCTCCAAAATGGGAGTGAAATGGATAAAAATGTTATTACCTGTAATGAATCCCATTTGCTGTTTAGTGGCAGAACAAGGGCTGCAGCAGAGGGCGGTCTGTAATTACTAGACCATAACTAATCAAGGGTGGGCTTCTTTAAAAGGGGGTAAATGCAGAGGTCTGAAGCAATCTGAGAAAGCATTGTTAAAGATACACCCACTTCTAATGGAGATGGCTCTGTGACTTCTTAAAATAAAAGGATAAAAATTCAAGGCCACTAGGCAATAAGTGGCCGGTGCTCCATGCAGGATGCATTATGCAGTGGAAGGGGGTAAAATCATTCATTCCTAAGAGGCTCAGAGAGAAGCGGCGCATCACGTGGAGTGCATTCTTAAGGCTTTGGCGAGTTTTCACCCTTAAGAAGGCGCAAAAATAAAAATATCTCAGATTCTAATTATACTTGTGCCTTAAGGACTCGAGGCTCGACTTGGACTCCCTGTCTGAGACTCGACTCTAAAATATAAGAATAATGACAGGAAGCCAATGTGTGAGCCACTGTACATGTTTTACTGCGAAAGGAGCTCGATCATTAGCCATCGATTGATTATTACGGGATGTCGTAATCTGTTCAAAAATAATGACCACATGAATGTTTGTCCAAATGATCATTGATGACTTAGAATCTGACACAACTCCAGCCTCCTCTCCCTGTTTGGCTGTGCAAGGCTACTTCTCTGTTTTCAACAGTATTAATGTCTACTTATGATGCTAATAAGGAAAATATCATGTCGTGATCAACTGAAGTAAATGTTGAATGATTAGGACATAATAGTTTATGAAAATGTCAGGTGAGTTCAGGTGAGTTCAGTGAGTTCAGGTGAGTTCAGTGAGTTCAGGTGAGTTCAGGTGAGTTCAGGTGAGTTCAGGTGAGTTCAGTGAGTTCAGGTGAGTTGAGGTGAGTTCAGGTGAGTTCAGGTGAGTTCAGGTGAGTTCAGTGAGTTCAGGTGAGTTCAGTGAGTTCAGGTG
>VMRN01000138.1:347686-367591 GCA_010277015.1 Poeciliopsis turrubarensis | reverse complement strand
GTGAGTTCAGTGAGTTCAGGTGAGTTCAGGTGAGTTGAGGTGAGTTCAGTGAGTTCAGTGAGTTCAGGTGAGAGTCTTGATCCTTGAAGTAAATAAATTTGACAGAGAACAAGGGCGAGATATTTGCCCCAACTTCAGGTCAACACTGAAATCTGTGAGGGGCAAGTCTGGGGCAATTCTTACTCAAGAGACTTGGCTAGGATTAGGGTGAGAATCTTACCCTAAATCTTTAAGGGATCTTGAATTGTGAAGTTCGGACAAGAGACTCAAGACTTGACCCTGATTTAATTGACTTGACAGTTTAAGTCTCCTTAACCTGATTATTGTGCAGTTTTGGCTTTGATTCTCCTTATTAAATGATATTTTTTCCTGTAATGATAAGTATATATTTATTTTGAAAAACGTGGTGCAGTGAGCAAAGACAGATTCAGTGGACGTTGGTGGATGACTAATGTCATTCGGTGGCTCTGACTTAATGAGATTCCTCACCAAGATGAGCAAACGTGGAGGAAGAGGCAGCCTGGTTAAAAATGAGTTTCAAAGAACAGGAATCTGATTTATTAGCACAAAGAGTGACAGGTAAAATGACCCTACAGCCAGTTCTGCAATGTCACAGTAAAGTATGTTGAACCCTGTATGGATTTGCTTATAGTCCTTTAAGACTGAGCAGGGAAACATAAGCAACAAACAAGATCTCTAATGAGCAGCGGTTCAAGATACTGTCTTCATCATTTATCCACAAAAACATGAAATTCTGCTATCAAAATGTTTTGCATCACATTTGGTTAATCTTGTAGTATTTACCGGTAATTACATCACCTGAGTTGGTCCAACTTGATTTTCAGTCATTTCCCTCTTAACTACTTAAAACTGAATTGATTTGTGTTCAAAGAACCAGTTCAACGCTCCAGTCTGAACTAGTTCTTCCTCGTTAAGGTAAAATTTAATTAAAAAGCACACTATGGGTCATGATGCCGTCCAGAAATAAGTGCTTAGCAGCCGTTATGTTGTTTTCGCTCAAATAAACTGCATTTGAAAATGGCTTAATGATCAAACTGCTGCTCTCATTCATGTATTTTAACATTTTTATCTACAAAAAGTTTCAGTGAAAAGTGTTTTAGAATATTTTTGTAGCTGCACTTACTTTTAACCCTCTTATCACCATTAAGTCAGTGCTTATATTGAGTTGCCATATTGATAGAGAACACAATAAGAATCCAATTACATGGTGTGACAATCTCAAAGGGGAGTGAAGGCAAGAAAATATTGTAATAAAAAGTTCAAATCTGTAATCTGTGCAGATATTGTAAAAGCCTGCATAACTAAAATCTCTGTAATACCATTAATTTATAGCAAGCACGATAAATAAGCTGCAAAAGATCAAAATTCTTCAAACTGATTCATGAAGCGGAAACTCATTCATATTCCACCAAACTGCTGCTCTGAGCTCTGGAGATGAGATAAACAGGATTTAGGTGTGTGCTGGTAATCCTGCCAGTCCCTGGTGTTGAATGTTAAAAGGCGTTGAAAGCAGAGTGGGTGGTCATCGATAATGAATCCGTCTCAAAAGTCTCCTCTGACAAATTCCTGGGTGTTTCCATCGATCGCCTGCTGACCCCAGGCTCACGCATCGATCGTTTCTGCAAAAACATCCAGACTTTTTAAACGGCATCTTAAAGTCTTGCGCATCGATCTGAAGTTTATGGTGATTTTTAATTATGCTCATCGTTTTAAGGCTAATAACCTTCACCAGATTGTCTCGGACCTGCAGTCCGAAATGCTTCGACTCATCCAGACTGCATGAAGGATAATAGGTGCCAGACAAAATCATTATTTCTGGCATCCTGCTTGTATCTGGCTTTATATCGCACAACTGAGAAGTTTCTGCTGATATCAGCACATTAAATCATACAACAGCACAGATTAAGACGAGAACGCTGCATCAGCTAATCATCAGGATTTGCTTCTTTTTAAAACTTTTCATATATAAATAAATACATTCATTTTTATAAATGAAGCTCACAGAGCTCTGCATTTTATGCCCCCAAACACATTGAGGCTATTGAATACATCAGGATCCATGTAAAATTAAATCTGATACGCATTCAAAAGAATCCTAATAAATATGCATTAAGGTTGGCCTTTATATAAACATGTAAAAAAAAAAGTCATTTACTTTTGCAACATTTAGAGTTCGAAGAAGCAGATTTGGAGAAAAGAACAAACAACAACAACAACAAGGACAAAAGCAGGAAGAACTGAAGAAACTTTTAAAATAAGAAAATATTGGATCTTTTTACAAAGCAGAGCAATTTTTAAATTTAAATTTCTTTTGCAGATGTTTTGCAATTTTTCTGCACTGATTTCACAAAGCAGATTAAACTACAGACAAGCAGACTGGAGGGAACCACGTTCAGAACAGCGTCTCTAAATCAGAAAATATTTCAATGAGTCGCTGTAATGGATGACGGGATGTTTTATCCTTTTACTTCATTACTTTAGAGATAAGGAAGCATTATCTGAACATAGAAGAAAAACATTGCAGAGTTTATGTAAACATGCTTGAGTTCTGTTTCTGAGTATTACCAGTTTTTTTTTTATACAGAATCTTTTGTGTGTTGAGTTTTCTTTCAAAAACATCAGATTGTAAAAGAATCTGAATTATTTTTTTCTTAGAATTTGATTTTTGATTCCAGAAGATTAAAGTGAGAAAAAAAAGTCAGATTTTTTCGTCAGTGGCTCTAATATTCTTTCATACGTTCATTTTCAAAACGATGCTTTGCACTTTTATCAATGTAGTTTATAAAATCTGATTTTTTTTAACAGAAGAAGCGGCTGCTCATGTTTGGTGAATATTCATGTTTCTTCTTCTCATTTTAAGGAGGAAATACATTAGTGAGAATTAACGCAAAGGTGAGGCTGAGGAGTAAAACACCATGAAGGTGTGCAAAATAATGACGACATTAATGACCACACATAAGCTGCATAAGCAGGGGGTTTATGTTAAAATCAGTGAATGGAAATGCAGCAGCAGGACTTTCAGATCTCCCCTGAAGCTACACTAGATATGTTCATCTGCATCATGTACAGCATATTAAGCCAATTAGCATAATATGGCCCATGTAATGCACAAAGGGTCGAATAGATGATTGTGGTTTTGATTAGAGGGTTCCCAACTGTGTAAAATGAGCAAGACGTGAGGTCCATAATAACAGCATAGTGAGTAAAAAAAAATTAAATATTCTGCACAAAGTGATGTTTTATGAAGTTGTTTGGGATTCCAGCTCACAAATTCCTGCAAAAACCACTTTGTATCTCATTGGTTTGCACAGGTCACAACTTGTGTGTGAGACCACTGAATACACAATCATGTTTATTAACCTTGAGAAAAGGTTTATGGCTCTGGGGTGAATTATTGTTATGATGCTTAAAAAGATATTTACACCTTCCTATAGCGAGTCTAAATCAACAAGATGTAATGAACACAGAAACCATGGAAGTTTTCTGTCACAACAACTATAAAAGTTAACAAAACTAAAGTAAGAAAGACTTGGATATAAATTTAAAATAATCGTAAGAATACATTATTAGTAGATAAATTTGGCAAGGAGGTAAAAAATAAAGGACAGGGAAGGTGAATGAGTGGCAGGAGAACCAGGTGTGACGAATCAGGAGGATGCAGATCAGCTGGGGAAGAACGTGAGCAGAAAACTGAGACGGTGACTGAAAGAAATAAACTCAGATTGAAGACACAAAAAGGTCAAACTGGAAAAAAAAAAAAGACTAATGCAAAAAATTATTTGTAGCAAAACATGAAGAGCAGAGCACAAGAAATAAACTGGTACAGAGCAACATTAGTAACGAAAATCTTTTCAGCAGCTGCGTTTTTGATATTCCAAAATTCCAATAACGTTGAACAAAAACAATTTTGCAATTGCAGTGTTTCTAATAAATAAACAAGATTAAAGTCACACACAAATAAATCATTAAAAACATGCCGCTCGTCCTTAACTACTTCCTTTCTTCTTCGTGGTTTGCGTCATGGCAACAGCCAGTTGTGATCCCACAGCTTGTGTGATCTGAAAAAAGGTTTGCAAAAAAAAAAGTGACAAAACTTTTTTATAGAAAAATGAACATTTTATTGCTTTTTTTTTTAGAAATTTGTGTTTTTCCATTGAGAATATTTATTTTCTAAATGTCAAATTGCAACGAGGTCAATGGAAACGCAGCTACTTATTTGACCATGTTTTGTTCTTGTTCTCATTGGACAGTCAGGAGATACTTATTGGATGCAGTCAATTAATGGAGAAAAGGAGAACAGTTCTGGCACTGTGAATGGATCTGTATGTTGCTTTATTTTGTATTTATTCAGGTTATTTCGGTCATTTTTTTAGGTATCTGAAAAAAATGTAAGTGTGACAACAAACCAGAAATAGGAGAAAATGATAGATTGCTTGTCTTTTCACAAGAAACAAGTGAGAGATGTTAAAAAAAGCAAATGATGAATGTGCTAAAATTATCTTACTCCTAACGTGGGATATTAAATAGTTTGGTTTATTTTCTGTCTCCCTTATTCAAGCTGCAAACACTTCTCTCTCCGTCCGACTCCGTCTGCCTTCTAGTTGGTTTAGCATTGATCAAAGGGACCTTGTGGGCTTTGCTGATGCATTTCTTTCACTAGGTTTTCGATCTGATAAGCAGGATATTTCAGAGATGCCAGCCTCGGTGAGACGGCCTATTTCCTAATAATGAGTAAGCAGATAAAAGATCTGAGATTGAGAGCTAAATGGGAGCAAAGAAACAGACAAGAGTTTAAAAAAGCCATTAAAATTAATATACCGCTTACGTTAAATAAAATCTGCAGTTATAATTTTGTGCAATTGGACGGAGTAAACGTAAATTAAACGGGCAGTGTTATTGTAAAAGATATCTGAACTTTATTTTATTTCAAAAACACACATGGAGTGTTGTTTTGATGCTTCCATGCATGTTTGAAAAATATCCTTTAATCTCCATGACAACCATTCAGCTGTGCAAAACACCTGGGTGGACCGGGCTCGATATTCGAGGATGAAGTTCCTCCTCGGAGTTGCAGTTTCCAGCTCCTTCAGACTAGCCAGCAACAATTAGCCAACACCTGATGATGCACATTATAGGAGCTACTTCTCTGTGAAACACTGGGGAGGAGCAGAAAAAACAGGCGTTTTTACAGAAAGACGCCAAATGAAATGCTGTTGCAGCGCCAGTGTCCTCATTTTTTCACATTTTCAGGTCACCGTTTGTGATTTCCAATCTGGAATAAAACCACCTCAGGTTCACCCAACACTCAACAGACAAGTCCATGGATCACTCTCTAATCTAACAGCTATGGATTTACATCAAAGTGTGGATAAATTATCTGCAGACGCTGCGCTGATCAGTGCAGACAGTTTCATCATTATGACAACATGATGGGAGTCTTTGCCAGTTTATGATCTAACTGAAGCTATTGTTGAGGGTTCTGAGAAATCAAGGGCGGAAAAATCCCAAATCAGTTTCTGCCGTTACCAGTCAGTCAGTGTGGGGGAGTTTAACTGTTGCTGCACGGTGACACTCGAGGATGCGATTGGGGAACCGGTGTCAGGAGAAGCTAATTTATGGTGCTATGGATCATTTCTAATTAGTTTCCTCCTCTTCATATACAGCAGCAAGTTGTGACCAGGGGAGATATAATCTCATTTCTGGCGGCTGACAAGCCCTGTGTGGGCACAGATATTGTCCCATTGCTGATGAACATTGTTGATCTCTTTGTGTGTCCTTGAAAATGGAAAATTAAACCTGACAACTCCAAGAGCGAGGCTGCGAATCTGGGAAAGACCCCAAACTTTGGTGAGTTTCGTGCTGCAATTATCAGCAACAGGAAGGCGCTCTGTACTTCCTTTATAACAAATTTTTTTTTTTTTAAGATTTGTGCTGCATCACTTCTAGTCAAACTTCTTTTAAAGACTCTTTCAGAATCCTGTGGTGTGAAACTTTCCACATGAACTCAACCATCTCTGAATGACTTTGTAAACAAGGTTACATTTTCACATTGTGTGCATTGAAGCTGCAGCCCTATCAACGAAATAATGAACTCGTCTCAGTATAGGACATTAAACTAACAACCAGAAGCCTTTTGAAAAATAATTTGCATAAGAGCATTGCTGGAGTCTATTAAAGAATAGGCATTCAGCCATTCAGTCCCTGGAAACGTTCATGTTAATGCTTTTTACAGCTTTATTCACACATATTCACAGTGATGACATAAAGAGCTACAATGAATGTGCACAAAATCTGCCACTAGCTCAAGATTATAAAATATATCAAGTATAATAAAATGCAAGAGTCCTTGGAGTCTATAAAGCCACATTCTGCTTTGTCTGTGCATCTCTGAATACAAATAAGCCTTTAAACCAATTCCAGACAGAGGGATAAAAAAAATGGCTGCTGGAGATTTACAAAGAGTTTGACTGCTTAGTAATCAGGAATAAAATTTACTGGAATACAAAATCGATTGATTTGAATTTAACATGTACATTCTAATAAATAATGTGTGAACCATTATTAGTAAACGTAATGCCAAACGAACACAGATGGCCAGAGTGCAGAACAGCTCTTTATGCAGCTCGATTAAAATGAATAATGACCAAAAAGCAGTGAAGTTGGGAAAAATTTTAAAGTGTATTGAGAATAATTAAATATATGTACACACACAAAAAAACTATGTCTATATATCTTTTTTCATGTGCATTTTTGCATTTTTATGTGCAGTAGCAGATTAATTTTCAATCTTTCTTTGCACTAAAGAAAGTTTTCATTAAACTCTTGAGAAGCAATTTTAAATTAAAAATTTATCACTGTGACTGTGTACAAAATAGACCAGGGTGTTTTTTCTAATTTACTGCGAGGGAATATAAAACCTACTGAGAGGGAGTGGAATACTTTGGGAAAGAAAAATAATTGTTTTTTCCTATGTCCCCTATGGGGCTCCGTACTCCCAGAGCTCCAATCCAATCTGGAAAAATCAAAAGGGAGGAGGAAAAAAAGAACAAATCACAAGGTCCTAACAGCTCACCGGTTCAGTTCGGTTCTGTTCATTTAAGGTAGCGGAATCAACCTGATGGGTTGTGTTTTTATCATCCAATGAGATGCTTAGGAGCATTTATTTTTCTGAAGAAGAGAAAAACATTCACTTTCTTTCTTAAAGTCAATTTTCAATAAAAGAAATACATTTCCTCACAAAAATTAACATAAACCACTAACGGGAGGAGGAAAACGCCACCTGGTGGCCACATTAACACATAACACATTTGGGCAGCGTTAGATAAACAAACAGGAATATAAAATGTATAACTTAAAATAAAAATACATATCTGGAGAAGAGATTAGAACAAATGAATCCACTTCTGCCCACATTTCTCCATTCACTATGATCCTAAACATGTAAAGAAAAGCAAAACGCAGCATTAGCACACGAACAAGCGAGACACGCCAAAACATTACACCAAAACCGCCTACAAAACTTATAATGGTCAAAACTGCTTCACAACATACAAATAAACAATAATTAACAACATGAGCCACAGACGTCGTGGCTACTTTCACACAGAAAACAATCTCGTATCACAGCAGAAAACTACAGCGCGAGGAGGAAAGGGTCAGGACCCCGGAAGAGCTACGGAAGCCCAGGAGGCACAAACAAAGCAGAGCGCAGAAAGGCGCTTCCCGCAGGAAAAATGAATAAAATAGCAAATAAAAATAACTCAGTGAGATAAAACTCGCAAATACTCAATACAGAAAGAATTAGAAATAATAATTAGTAAAGGACATTTTAACTCTGCTACACTTGTATAGGTGAAGAACAATTAGCAAGAGCAATTGAAGTCAACTATGAATTCAAATCAGTTTACTGATATAATCATTAATATAATACACGCATTTTAATCATATAATTACATAACTCACAGTGGGCTTTCAAAGCAAGATTCCTTAGAAAAACTCATTAATTTAACGGCGCACTTATATCCTAAAATGCTACTTCCGGTTAGCATATCTTTCACAACAATAGTCAAGAGAAAAAGATCAGAATCCAAAATTAATTAGGCACCATTGCCGAATGAAACAACACATGTTTATAAATTAATAGGTGTGTATGTTACCCAGATTCGATTTAATTATGAAGGTTGAAATTAAACATCAAAGTCGAAAAACATTTTCTTAGTGGAGTTCCGCAGGCGCAGCAGCAACGCCGCAACAGGATTTTAAAAAGTTAAACTAAATCAAGTACAGCTACAAATGAAAAAATACAAAGCTTTTAACAGATGCCAAATCAAAGCCATCTTCTTGTCATCTGACTTAACTATTCTTCCGCACTGACGACCAATCCACGATGGGTTTATTGATCACGTGACATTTCTTACTATTTTTCATGTGCTTTAGTAACAGGTTTCAATACATTTTGAACTTTACCACATTTTGGGATTTGTCGACCAAAAAGTAGAACATGACTATGAAGTGGAAAGAAGATGATATTATGGATTTACATACTTTTTAAATAAAAAAAGTTAAATATGGTTTGCTTTTCTTTGTGCTCGTCAGAGTAAATACAGTTGACCCTTCTAGTATTTATGGATATTTCTTTGGAACATAACTCCAGTTTATTTACTAAAAATTCACCTATTTGTGAATGTATTTCAAAGAGAATATCTCAAATATTCGAAAGAAAATGCAAATTAGGAAGCTGAAATATATGAGTGATGCTGCTGTTTGCAACATCAAAATGAAAAATGAATGAGGATCATTCATTTTTCTTGTCATTGTTTGGTGGAGATAATGACAATGTATCTTACTTTCTTTCCACTGAGCATATCATTGTATATTAAGGTGTATTTTGTGTTAAGCCATTAAAGTAGGGCATTATCAGCATTTTTAGAGAGAATCTCAAGAGGTTATTGATTCCAGCTAAACACGTATCACTCATGAATTTGCATTTTGCATCTACATTTTTTGTGCAGCCCAACAGTAACTTAATGTATTTAATACTCCTTAGAAATAAAATGTGGTGCAGTCAAATAAATCTGTCTTTCTTTTTTCCAGCAGTTGTAAACACTTGGCTCTGAAAAACCAGAGTAAACACTGAGCAAGGCAGCAATACTGAAGACCAGCGTTTAATGAGCTGATGCTTGGTGAAGGAATTACATGATGATTGCAGCAGCAATTCCACAATGGCACGACTCTGACAGGAGCCTGCTGCAGTTGCTCTGGTGAAATCATGCTTCTTTCTCTCTCCTTTGGATTTTCTGATAAATGTTTTTTGTGAGAATAGAGAACAAAACTGTACAAACTTGTTGATTTCTGACATTTTATCAAGACCTTCAAAAGTCATGGCAACATTTGAAAAAGTTGAGCAGGCAAAGCCTCCGTCCATCTGTCTATGTGCCATTCTGTCACTACAACACGAGCTTAATATTAATAAAACTTATTTTAACAATAGGTCAGTTGCTCAAAATATATTCTTGTTTTCCTAGTAAATTTTGGCAGAACAGGGAGATCATGAAAAGGAACATAGAAATCACTCATGGTGCATTTTTATGAAAAAATAGCTAATAAGTCCATAAAGACAGAATTCCGATTCGCTAAAATCATGCCAAAACTTATGAACTAAACTACTAAATGCAAAAAGTAATTTTTTTCAGTGCATCTTTTTGATCTATTTTAATAAGAAAAATTAACTTAAACTTTTTCAAGTGAATCTCTAAGTGTAAAACTTGCTTAGCTTGCTTAGCATTTTATACCATTCAGGTATTTGAAATTCATGGGTCATAAAATGTAGGTTACCATGGAAATGGAAAAGATAGAGAATCAAATTCTGGTTATTGTTTTACCTCATGGAGAGACTTTTTAACCATCCTAAATGATGGCATTGGAAGCCACTCTAAGCACATCAGGAGTTAGTTTTTGACTCTGCATGAGGCAAAAGTACCAGCCTGTGATCAGACAAATTCACTGTTTCTCTGAAATCACTCAGGCGCCCTGGAAGGCGCTTATTTCATCACATATTCAAGTAGTGCACTTTTCAGACTCCATTGCGTTACAATTTAAATTCAAAATAAGAATAAAAATACATAAATACAGCAGCAGTGCTGATTGTTGGTCTGACTTTGGTGGATAAAACTCTGGTTGTGTCTTTGAACAACAAAAATGTTTCCCCTCCCTCCATGAATAGTTACACAGTGAAACATTAAAACACTTGCTGTGATCGCCAGCGATGTGTGTCTGGCCGTTAATCATCATAAATCGGTAAATCCATTTCAAGTCAATCAGGTTAGAGCAGGAGTTTGAAACCAACTGCTGCAGAGCCACAAAATGACAACAAGGGATTTTTTTCTATATTGTTTTAGATCATTTATTGTATTTGCCCTTGTAATAAAGAAAGATTTACGGCCTAATCAAAAAAAGCCTCTGGTGTTCGACTCCAGAGAATGTGTTTACCTGCAGATGAAGGCCAATCACTGAAGCTGTGTCGGCGTGTTGAAACAAGGCTAAATGTTTTAGACAAGCACAGCAGGTGGACACACAACTCGCTCCTGATTTTCTGCCACCAAGAAAACATGTTGAAACTAATAAAGGGAAAACAAGCAGCCGGAGGAGGAGGCGAGAGCGCACTGATTGGAAAATTAGTCTGACGCGACTTTCTTGTGTCACCATGAACACAAAAGTGAGATCGCAGCGATGAGGGCAGAAAGAAGAAGCAGAAAAGATGAGAGTCTGGAGGAGAATCTTTCCACGGCTTCACAGGTTTACAACAGAAAGAATCTGGTGCAACAGTCTGAGTGAAGGGGACAGGTTCAAAGAGATGAAAGCAGACAGGAAGGGATTAAACCCAGGGAGAGAAAGTTGTCATCGTGGGATAGTTGTGGCGTACTGTTCATGAAGTGAATTAAAGGTTCGGGACGAGAGACGGCTGTAGTTAAATATAGATAAGGCAGCAGAATGGAGCGCAGCACAAAAAATGAGACATTTAGAGCTGATGAATGAACAGACCTGAATGGGAATGGAAGGAGCAAAGCGAGAAATACCTCATGGTTTATTAATAACTGCATATTCAGCCTCTGCTTAGATCACATTTACAGCTTTATTTATTAAGTCTTGCAGTTCCTGAATGTTTTCTGTTTAATTCCAATGATCATAAAGGAAAAATCTCCACTAGTTTTCTAAAATGCTACTCTGCTGATGAAAAGCTGAATCTTTCTGGTTCCTTTAATTAAAGGTACAGTTTATAACTTTTATTAAAAACATACATACATGTATATATACATATTTTTTTTTTACATATTTGTTAAAGCGTTCACTATGTTGTGACAGTGTGGTAATCTGTGAAAATTTAATCTCCCAGTGCTACCACCTAATCAGAGCCGGAAGGCGGGTTTTAGCGCTGTCAATCAACACTGTGTGTGCCTGCTCATCCCCCCCTCTTTAGCTTATTCCTGATAGCACAGCCTGTTGGGAATGCTAGGCTAGTTAGCATGGCCACTGATGATGGCAGATAAACAGTTTTTCAGTAACAGCTGCGGTGAAGACCTTTCAGCAGCAAACCTCCAACCTTCGTCCATTTCTACAGCTCTATATGACTGCATCACAAATCATTACAAAAATAAACAGCTGGTGATCAGTCATGAAGTCCTTGTTAGCTGCAGAACGGCGTTGTCCTCTTTTTGACCCAAACAATCGGCCGGCTGCCGCCATGATCACCTCACTGCCCTTCAGTGTGAAGCGTCTTGTCTTCTAATCATTACGTTTCTGGACTTTTTCCTTGCAGGAAACCAGCAGCACACATTGTCTCCTAACTAATGTTGGAAAAAGTGATGAAGTTTGGGTTAAAAAGACTCCATGGACCTCGAATTCCGGTAAATGGAATTATATGGTAAATGGAAACTCTGCTAATAAGACTCCAGATGAGGCTCTTATTGGAGAAAACTACAAATAATGATGACTAAATAACAAGAAATTCCACCTTTATTGTTATTTCAGTGAACTTTGTGCAGAGAGTTAATATCTGCATGATTATTAAACTTTCTCTTTTATAGACTCAGAGGTTGAAATATCTAAGCTGTGGGCTTGTGCAGCATCCCGACTCTCTGCTCTGCCAGCTGGTAATAATCCCCACTGCGGTTTAAACCAACATGTCTTTGCCAGCATGTCTTCTGTGTTTCAATATACATGTAAGAAGAGCTGATTTATTTAAAGCTCTCTGACAAATTAAGCCTATTTAAATTAAAGGTAGGTGCAGGAAAGCTGAAGAGGCATTACATGGTTATTTATATTTTATATTATACATAAAAAAAACCCCACATTGTCAAAAACTGCAGCATTCAGTTTTAAAATTAGTTAGTTTTTTTGCTGGTTAGTTGTCTAATTCAGCACATTTTCATCTGCAGAAAAGATTTGATGAAGCAGAGAAAGGTTTGAGAGGAATCTATAGAAAATGAAAGAAGTTCTGCAAAGGTTAAGACCCAAGAGGTTGAATTAAATCAGAAAGATAAAAGTTCAAATAAACTTAAGATGAATTTCTGATGTTGCCTGTCAGAGACAGAAAGGTTTTTTGGGGGAATATTTCCCAGCAGTACCTGGTTCGGCCCTTGCATAAAGAAAACACTCAACTGAAATAAAGACCCAACAGATGCTGGACTGTGGCAGAGATCAATCAGGGTGGTTGACTATCACAACCACAGTCAGACACCAGCGTGGGCGAGACGAGAGACAGGATGCGGTTGAAATGAAAAGCTTGTTAGCAGAAGACCACAAACTGAAAGGTAGAGAGGATGTACCCTAAAAAATAAGAACTTCATCCACCAAGCAGCAGTCACTTTGTTGTGGAAATTAAAAACCTTCCCTGAGGGCAGGAACACAGCATGTATGAAGCTGGCAGTCACAGGCCTTATAGTAGAGAAAATTGCTCCCATCATGTACAGTTAAAATAACACGGAAATTATATTGTATGTTGTAACCAAATCAGGAATGAAAAGCATAAAGAAATAATAACTTTATATAGCACTTTAAAAAACCCAACTCTGGATGCTTTCCAATGTTAAATAGTCAAATCTGAATGGTAAAGTTGAAGGTTTTATTTCAGAGTTTTAGCCACACCCTCCGATTCCTTCACTAAACTCCATCAGACTAGCCAGCAGCAATTAGTAAACACCTGGTGAAAACTTCTCAGTGCAACACAAATGTTCTTAAAGGGTTAATAGAGGAGCCATGACGAGTTGACTTCCTGAAGGCAGTTTCAGAAAGAGCAAGAGGTTCTTAAAGAGACAGAGGCCCAATTTTAAGGCATTAATTGATGATGTGAAATTATATTTGACATGAATTTGTACATATCATTTCTATAACAACTGAAGATAATACAGTTACATGTTTGTGTTGTAAAGAAAATACATAATCCTCTTCCCTTTAAGTCACCGAGGCAAAGTCGCCGTCGTTATCCAACTATCAGCGGTGTTTAGAGCACAGACTTATGAACATTCAGCGGTGATGTGTTCACATCACGATGAGCTGAAAGATCCAGAGAATTATACAGAATGTGGATTTATTGAAGGATATATGGAGCAACAAGCAGGGAGCGAATGAAAACAAAGAGCTCACATACTGAGGAGGATTGATCACTGAAAACAACAAACCACCGAGTGTAATTAACCGAACGCCGACCAGAAAACCTCAGTGACTAATCAAAACCCCAAATCCTGAAAATGAACAGAAGCATAAGAGTAACGCAAAAACAAAAGCCATCATGATCAATGAACTCATTATCTCACTGTGATTACAGGAGAGCTGAAGCAGCCGAGCACCTGAACCGTGCAGGTCAGCGGGCTTTAGGACCAGGACCGGGAAACATTGATCTCAATAATAGGACCTGACAAAAACGACAGGAAAATGGAAGTTATATAGAGTTGCTGCCGGAACAAGTGGGAAAGATTAATTGAGGGGAGAAACTGAAAATAATCAGAAACCTCAGCAAGGCAACATTAACCTACAAAGGATTTCTAGCATTTTAAAATGAAATTATGATAAAATCATGTAAAAATGAAGAACTTCATCCACCAATAAGCACCAAGTGTTGAATAAAGCTACCAGTTGGACTTTGATTTATTTTTTTCTTGGTCAGGAATCTGTTTCTGTTGTCCATCACCAATAACTAATAAATTGAGTAACATTTAAAATTTTCTCATTGAAGTTAACTTGTTCCAGGTCGTTTACATTTATGTGAATGCTAACATCATATCTGAGGCTCTGGTTTTAGGACATCCAAAGTAAATTGTTGATTTATGTCTGAATCAGTTAGATCTGGAAAACCTTTCTCATAAGAACTTACTCTGCAGTTCAAACAGGTTTCATCAAAGCTAAGACAGCAGCTGAAGTTACCCTGCTTAACAGTGATGAAAACATTACCAACAACGGTTGAATAAAGACCAGGGTTAGTAGCATGCTTTGCTTCATAATATCTATTTTACTACAGAACCAATAGTAGCACGAGCGGTGAGCCTGTTCTATACTTCATCTTAGTTCAGGTCATTAATCACTAAGGACAAAATAACGCGCTTCCAACCATTTTTCCTCCAATTAGATAAAAATTGAAAGGAAGTCTAATATAGAGTCTTCTGCTATAAGTAGCAGAGTAAAAAAAATCTAATTTTGTGCATAGAGATAAGTCATTAAGATGGATATCAGCAGCTCTCTGCAGGCCCTGATGTCAGATTTTCTCTCTCTAACCTCCAGTCCATCACTCAGCTGTCAGGCTGATTCACAAGATCTTAATGTCACTGATCTGATAAAAAAAAAAAAAAAAAAAGCCATTATCACAGAAACTGGATTATGTGGCGATGTGAGGTCTGAATGTGATTTTTATCTGCTCTGGAATGTTTCTGCTGTAATCATCAAATGGGAAAAAAATGATGTATTTATCTGATTTACTGGTAAATGTGACTCAAAACACGACGCTGTAGGAGTCTGGAGCTGCAGAGGATTTTAAAACCTAAATAATCACAGTGGATTTTTAAGTCTTCATGTCATTAAATAGCAAAATAACCTTAACTTACTTCTGCCAACTTAGAAAGTCTATGGGTTAAGGTTTAACTGCTAATAATGCACACCCAGAGTTACATAAACACAATGTTTATGTAATATTAGAGTAAAATTAACTCTGCTTTTGCACAAAGTCTACAAACACCAAAACATTTAACCGTGTAAGCTGCTATAATTTAACACAATAAGTTCACATTGTTTAATCATACATAGTGTGTGTGCTTGGCACTGTTACATGCTGTCATCATACATACAACCTTTTAGACTCATTCTGTTTCTGAGCTTCATTAATAATTGTGTTAACGGCACGGTCCCAAAGTATTTAAAGTCGCTGTGTTGGAAGCATAAATAAGCGAAGCCATGTTTCCTTTCTACATCAAACAAACTGTTGTTAATAATCATTAATTTCTGAGCACTGGAACCTGGGAAGCAATTAATTACACAGATTTTAAAAAGCAGTCACTAGTGACTCGTTATTAAAAGATTACGATTAACATGAATTTTTTTAAGCTAGTTTTGTTTTTATTTCAGCAAAACAAAGGTCAGATGTATATTGGCTGGAGGCAACTTTTAGCCCTCAAGTCATTTATTTGCCCCTGTGTGATTTTAAAGTTTAAAATCAATCAACAGGTATGGAAGTACTAAACTTGTTGTTGATTATCTGTTGACATTTGATTTAGCAGATATAAACTCTGGTGAATAAAAGCTTAGAAAGAATCGTTTTTGAGAAGAAAAGGAAAAGCCAGTTTTACATTCGGGTTACTTTCTGAAAACCAGATCGGTCTTGGTTTGCTTCTTGGCTGGATTTATGTTATTTCTATTGTTTTCTGCTCCATAACTGAAGTAATGTTTGGCATCATGTCCTTAATGCCCATTTCAGTCTGTGCCTGGAAGGGAACCTCTCCCTCTGCCAATAACAGAAATCATAACCAGCATCATTAATTTGAATCTAAACTGGGAAGTATCAGAGTGACACATCGTTGGTACTGGTCTGAAGCGACAGACCAGTACCAACTGGTCTGGTTGGGATCCGGATAAGACGGCCGGAAACAGATTTGTAAAACGATTAGAAAAACTTGATTAGCTGCATCTCCTTTGTTCCAATTAGCTTGTGACTCTCGTTTGTCTGGAACTGATCTTTTCTCTGAATGAGCAACACATTATTAATATGGAAAAACAGCAGCGTTATCTGGAGGTCGTGAGAGGCAGACCCAGCGTTTCCACCCTGACCATCATCCGCCCACACTCTCGGAGTAATGGCTTCTTTGCTACAATTTTTTTTTTCTCTTAGTGGCAATTATCATCTCTTGAGGGAGCAAATGAATGCCTCAGCCAGTGTGGCTGCTCGCCACTAATAGGCAATAAAATATATAAAATCAGTCATCTGCCCACACACAATCAGTTCAACAGACCTTTAAAGTCATCTAAGCGTGCTCCAGTAAATCTCTGCTCAGGTAACAATGTTGCCGTTTTTACTCGCATCGCCTCAGTTGGAAGAAGTTCAATTTGATTATTTGTGGTCCAATCGGATTACAGATTTCCATAGAACCAGGCAGGCAATGCGATTAGTACCTCATGGATGAGGGACAGATGATGTTGGTGTAGATTACCTGAGCTTTGTTAGCTTTCTGAAGATTTGCTCCCGCCAGTCTTTTTGATTTAAGGTGTCTTATCACTTTAAATTCAAAGCTGCTGCTGGCCACACCCCCAACTCACTGTTTACAATCGTATGTGAAAATGGCTGCAAACAGACTGCAGTTATACAACCATGCATCTTTAAAAAGAAAAGGTTTCTGGATGGCAAGTCAGCTCTTGTCTTTTCCAGCAGCCGTTGAACAGCAGGAAAACCGACGGACTCAATTCAAACATTCCACATTCAAAATACTTTAATGATCCCAAAGGAAAATTAAATGTTTCTGTGACTCATTCATTCAAATTCTGTTGGTGGATAAGGTCTGTGTTACAGTGAGTAAACGTAAATAAATGGGAATAAAGTAAACATGCTGCAGCTCCGCGCGGGGGGTTGCTAGGTAATGAGCAAAACTCTGCCGGGGTTGCTAGGTAACGGGCTGGGCTCTGCTGGAGTTAAATAAGTATAAGTTGCTCAGTTGTCATTTATAATTTAACTATATTTGTTTTTAAAACATTTCAACAACGTTAATGAAGAATGTTTTGCAGCTATAAATAACTTTGCAGGTTTTTGTACAGGTTTTAATCACAGTTCTCTATTTTAACCAAGATTTTAGCTGTACTGAGAAGACTGGCTAAATATTGCATTGACTCTGAATATTAATGGAATTTAAGAAATGGTATTTGTAGTGTGCAGCTCGCCAGATATTCTGCAAAACAGAATATTGACAACAGATGGAATATATGTAAGTCACTTTAAATTCACTCTTCTGACTAAAGATTCAGATATTTTTCTGAACTGGATGAGTTTGTGAGAAGATTGCAGTAAACACTGTTGAGCTTCACCCTGTTTTACTTCTGTTTCTGTGTTTTGAAGCGTCTCACTCACAATCCGCCATCATTGAGAGGCGTCTCTGCCACTCAGTGTGGCATTTTGTGATCGTAACGTCATTGTGAGACGTAAGCGATGACGTCATGGGCTATATTTGTAACTAAGCAGGGAAAATGGAGCATGGCATGGACAGGAAGATTGATGAGGATTCATCAATGGATGCTGATTCGATTTATTGCAGTGAAGAAAAAACAAGTCAGGAGGCTTTGACCTGGAAAGAATCACCACTTGATTTCTCCCACAACCTCTTATTATCCACATGGATAAATTTATGTTAGGCTGAATAATCGAATGAAAAGATCGTCAAGCGGCAATTATTTAAGCACGCACCCAGTCAAGGTCACTCTGCATTCACAATCATTTTCACAAGTGGGAAATAATTAGTGCTGCTGGATGATATTCATGCATCGACATGTTTTTTCTTCTTTTCTTACAAACCTAAGAATAGAAATACTGTATATGAATAAAAAGTATAGAGTCACAGAATCAGAGAACCAGAATTCGGCAGTACAATTACTGTTCATTTACAGTGATATGTTTTATTTATATGTTACAAATGTAAAGGCACAGTTGGTGCTGTTTTGTCGCCTTTAATGATGATGAGGGAAGGAAATGGGTAATCGGACTGAATGACGTGATCAGCAGAAGTGGAGCCTTTTCAGAGCTATTTTGATTCAAAATGAACTCATAATGGTCATTGTTTCTTCACTCTATGTCACTCACAGCTGCAGAGGAAACGCGCTCGACAACAGCAGATAATACAAAACTGACAGCAATTCTTGTGGAAAAGGAAGGGAAGAGGAATTAATAGGAGCCATTCTGCACAGAGCAGATGATGCCTGAACGAACCGCAATCATGACAGAAATACTGGAATCAAGGACAATGTGTCTTTAAAATGAATAACAGAAGTAATGTCATAAACATAAATTATTAAAAGGACTGCAGTAGGTGGGGATTTTAAACCAAGACAATGGTTCTATAAATGTGGAACACAGTGAGTGTCAAGATAATAGAAAAGGCATTGAGAGTCGAGAAAAAGAGATTACAGGATGATGCTTCTGGTCGCACTCCCCCTCACTCCCTACTGTCACCTTTTCTCCTGCTCAGCCGACACAGAGCTCAGAGCGGCTGTCTGCAGAGAGAAACAGGATGAATCACACAAATTATTTTGCTATTGTAGACAGAAAGAAAACATAACAACTCCACGCTTCCGCTTCGAGCATCCAAACGTCTAACAGCAGCCTGGACTGTGAGTCAGCACTGGTTGGTATCCTGCAGGTTTTAGATGTGTCCTTGTTCCAACACATCTGATTTAAACAACTAAACTACGTCCTCAACATGTCTAAGGTCTCCAGAGGCCTGGTTGTGATCCAGTCATTTGACTCTGGTGTGCTGACCCAGAATGTCACCTGAAACATTCAGGACACGGCCTCTGAGGCCAGACTTTGGTCTAATCAGGAACGGGATCTCTGGCAAGCAAAATATTATGAATGTTATCTGCTAGCAGATATTAAGGGCCATGCATTTCACTGGATCATCATATCCCAGACTCCAACGTAAAGAAATTTATAGAGGAGGGATGGGAAGGAGGTGGATTAGCATTGCTAACAACAACTGAAGGTATTTTCAAGGACAATCGATTGTCATGCTTCCTCTCTGCAGTATGGACAGTGAACTGCAGGCAGAACAATGTTAATTATCTTAATTATTTTTTATAAGCAGCTACAAATCCATCCACATATTTCTTTGAGAAAGGCTTCTCTTTACCAAACTGGTTTGATCCGGTTACCTTGGTTACCTCAATCTTACATCAATATGCGATTACTGCAGATGTCAGAGGTCCTAAAGGCAACCTAACACTCAAATCTTGGTAATCACCCCACTGCCATGTCCATCAGGCTGTCTGTGACATGTAAGCGCCGGAAACTCAGCGATAGCTTTGTGTGTTCGTGGCGTTCTTCTCTCCCCACAACAAAGTTATTTTCACTCCACAGGAAACTTCTCTAATCTCTCATTCTGTCTGAACTCAATGAGGATGCTGATGTGTGCCAGTTTCATGTTTGGTAGGGTCACAGTTTTCTCTTATCTGTTCTGAGGATTTTAGATGAACATAGAATTCAGAAAACTCAAGTTAGAATCTCAAACTCAAGAATGAAACCAACAAAGTACCTTTATTAAACCTCAGCAAATGCTTTAAACTGAGCTCAGAGTGAATGTTAATCTGCTCCATTATGGTCATTGTGTATTCACAGATCAAAGGCTCTTCATTTTAAATTCACTTTGA
>VMRN01000138.1:293744-347586 GCA_010277015.1 Poeciliopsis turrubarensis | reverse complement strand
CACACACACACACACACACACACACACACACACACACGCACACAGGGTATGTTGTTTTATCTTCACAGAAACTTTTCATTGATTCCCATTTATTTTTCATTCATTTCTCCAGATCTATTCTTCTTCTTAACTTAGCAGTGATTGTGCTACAATCCCAGCCTAATTTAACATCAACATAATTCATTTATGAAGAACATAAAAGGTTATTTATGACAACATTTGTTTTCCTAACCTGAACTGGGCTCTTTCTTCCTGGTTTCTGTGAAGATTATATTTCATGTCTTTTATCCTCGCTGCCATTTTGTGGGTCACAACACAGGAACCAGCAAACATGAATCTCATATTCTGTATGTCAAGGACAGATGTGTCAAAAAGATTTGTGAGTCAGAGTGTGGTAGTTTTTTTTATTCACATATATAGTATAAATACACATATACTGAATAAATGGAGTGACTATTATTTATATGTAGATTAGCATTACAAATGATCTTCGGTTTTTTAGGACATCACCTTGTGATGCTTTATCTCTAAAACCAGCTCCGTTTTTAGACTCATCACTGGTTGATTGTCATCTTTCTCCTCAAACATTTGCTTCTCTTAAGGTCTACCTTCAAACTCTGATTCTTTGAGTGTCCTTGCAGCAGTTTTGTTGCTTTGACTGTGTTTTTATTCATGCACGCTCTCTGGTCTGTTGAGTAGTTTTCATTAAGCTCGCCCAGAGCTCTGGGGAGATGATAAAACACTGAAGAAATTTCAAAGGACATAATAAACTCAGGACAAATTGAAAAAAAATTAATAAAGGGGGAGTGGGGCAGATAAAAGCAAAGTAAGTGGGAATAAATTATTTGGGAAAAGGGGTTTAACTAGCGTGAAGTGAAGGTTAAATGACGAAGCAGCAATGAATGATGAGATTTCCTGATAGAACTGAAGAAGTGAGAAATAAGCAAAGGAGAGATTGGAAGTCACAGCAGTGAAGGCGAAGGTTAAAACTGGAGGGGAACATAAAGAGGTTTGCATTAGGAAAATGATAAGAACGGAGGTGAAGGATGGGTGAGCTGTGAGAGAAGGAAAAACCTGGACAGAAATGGACAGGATGAATGTGGGAGGAGAGAGGGAGACTGTCCATGTGAAAAGATGAAGAGTGACAGCAGAGCGGGTCCGAGGTCCGGTCCGGCAAACGATACGCCACCATTAACTTTTAATCACTTTTTACGGAGAGTGCAAATAATTCACTGCGGTCTGTAAAATTTCTACTTTTGAATTTGTGAATACTCCAGGCAAATTTTTTTTAGCTCACATTATTCATTGTCATGCTGTGCAAATTTAAACCTGTCCTGCTACAAAGCAGTAAAATGCTCTGTTCTGGGGTTTTTAACAAAATGGAAAAAAGGTTCTAAGACGTTTAGAAATCTGTTCTTATCTCAACCTTCAAATATAACATGGCACAGAAAATAATGGTGTAGAAAATGAATATTTGGTGCTGCGACCTCGAAAGAGAGGCATACTCTCTACTCTAGTTATAAAATCCATATTACAACTCAGATAGTGGATGAGACTGATAAGAAATATAAATATATATCTTTCATTAATGGGGTAAATTAGATTTTTCATGCATACATAAGTTCAATGAAGTCGACATCTCAGTTGCTACAGTTAATACTGTAGATGCGTTTCCATTACAAATGTACACAAAACTTTGTCGATATTTTGCAAATGTTGAAAGACCACAAGCTTTACTGGGATTTCTTTTTTGCCTTTTGAGTTATTTGTTGTTAAAATGATTTTGTATAGTTTTGGGACAGAGTCGTGTTGTCTAACCTGACCCAAAGGACAAATCTGACAGTGGTGAAGATGAGCTGAATTCCTGATGGCAAGAAACAAAAAGATCTTAAAGGTTTTACATAAGATAAGACATGGAAACTAGAGAAGAGCTGAGAAAGAAAAAAAGGGAGTTTGTGGAGCCGCTTTGGCAGAATGAGAGCAGAGAGACAGAGGGAAGGACAAAGATAGAGAAGGGGGTCAACAAATATAAAGGGAAAAGTCAAACATTGACAAAAGACAAGAAACCAAAATCAGAGAGGAACAAACCTAAGAAACAAGAAGCAAAACACAAAGGAACAAACTTTATGGAAATACACAAACAACCATCAAGCATTTGTGATGACTTGCAAAATGTTTTTACATCACTATGGAGGAACTTTGGCCATTTCTGAGCCTGCCTCCTGCTCAGGTCGTCGCACATCATTCCAGTCAGATTTAAGCCCACAGGTAGAGCTGATGGTACCGTCAGTAACAGGTCATCCTGGTCATCCTGGTCCGGAGCAGCAAAGCCACCCCATACCATCACACTACCATCATTTTTGACAGATAATAAAATCTGCTGCTGAAATGCTGTGCTCATTTTACACCTAAACTAAAGGGATCCATTCCTTTAGTTTTCATTTTTGTCTCATGAATTCAAACATTTCCCTCCAAAGGTTCTAGCAATCATTGAGATGCTTTTTGGTACTTTGTTTAGTTTCTGTTCTATTTTGGTTCTATTTCTAAATAATGGCTGTCACTGTGTCACATTCTTAGAAAAGGATTTGGAACGAGTTTAAAACTGAAATATGTCAATGATTTTGCTTGTGTATTCTTTAATGTCTTTCAATTTTGGCACTTAGTGTGACTTTCCAGATTTTTTAGCCTACTTCATGTTGTCAGGCAGGTCCAGTTTAACATTTAGGTTGGTCAACAAAGCAAATTAAAAAAAACAATGTTAACATAGCAACTTCTGCTGCCTGGTAATACATATTTATTTTTACTGGTTTTCTTCATGAGAAACATAGAAAGCATGAATTGTCACTTTTTTGACAATCACACACATTTACAGGTCCCCATTTTTTTTTTGTATGAAAAGACTGATTTTGTTCCGGATGCATGAACACAATCATTTCTTCTCCAGGATTAAACATGCACAGGAGTTTTATCTCCAGCAGAGATCCCACTGAGGAATTAGTATGCTCCCTCACAGAGCGCACTCAGGAAAAAGATGGCCTCAACGCTCTCACGTAGAACATTTATGATTGCAATCCAACCCAAGCCAGTTTGTTTTCTTCTCAGAGCAACAAAAGACCCATGGAGAAAATAAATGAAAACCATTTCTCATTTTTCACCCTACCGTCTTTGCTGCTATGAAATCTATTCTTAGATGTGGCTGATGGTTACCCAGTACACAGCACAGCACCTTTCAGGCAATGATAAGAGCTGAAATTATCTTAGGATGATGAAAGTGTCCTGCAGCATTTGAAGTGAGTTTCAGCTCCACATCTCTCCAACAATATGAGATCCTGTTGTTGAGTGTGGTGCATGTTTGTTCAGTTCTGTTTCATATTTTTTTTTTAGCTTTGGTTTACTCATCCAAGCTAATATTTGTAATAGCTGTTCTAAATCTTTTGTTGGTTATTTTATAATTTGGACCTGAGGCAACAAAAGAAGAGCAGACATAATCAATATTCCACTAATCCCTCCCAAAGTCGCTGTTTATTTGATGACGATGTTCTCTTTTCTGTAATATTGAGCTGTTTCTTATATTAGCGGTTTTTGCTGTTGCTGATCCAAACCTTGCATCATGCAAACTCATTGTAAACAAACCTGGTGAATGGCTTTAATGACACATGTTTAATCAAAATAGAAGATTTTTCACATCAGTTTAGTTTTTTTTAATCATATTCTATCTAAGTACCATGTTTACTGATGAAACGGTTGATTAACATATATTATCAAACATAGTTATAGTGTAGCTGAATTTATTTAGGGATTATTAACACATTGCTGGCCTGTGCTTTGCAAATATTTCTCTAAAAACAGGTCTGACAGAAGGTGAAAACAGTATGATTCTAAACTGAAAACCATATCACAAAGTTTTCAGATCAAATACAAAAATATATTTTTACTCTCGACTCATTCAGTAATCTCTAGACACTTATGCGCCATATATACATTTTTATAATGCATATTCAATGAGAAACATCATTTCTCCAGGTTGAGATGAAGATTTGAAGGGCGGTGATTCGTTCTGGCTCTTCAGGTTTTATAATAGCAAACTCAGCTGCCAGCTGCAGCTGCTGTGAAATTGCTTAGCTGTCTCAATAAATGACTTGTTATCATAGGCTATGTTACATTACATCATAAAGCTGAAAAGAGGCATTGCTGTATTCTGTGTAATGTTCTTTATATAGTGGAAGTCCTGCCTGAGTGGCAGCCTTCAATACCTAGTGGATAAATCAAGAAGCTTGAGATTAACCAAACCATTCAACAGAACAGTATTGAAGCTGTTTTACACTGAACAATGTCATTCTGTCCCTTCACTCTGCTGCTTTCAGCTGTTACTCCAAGATCCTGTTCCATCACCTTCTGCCACTCAAACCCTGGATTTTTATTAGAATATCTTTTGAATTCAGCAGGCTCGTTGGATTCACTCCTCCCATACGCTCGGGGGCGCTCCAGTTTATTGACGTTTTAAGTGACATGGCGGACCAGGAGTGATTTAACGACAACCGGAAGTGGCTCGATGTCGCCACCAGCTGATCAATCTACTACTTCGTTTGATTATTACCTATCGCGGTAAGTTGATGTTGACTTTGGAGAAATATGTTTTATATATAAAAGTGTTTTGGCAAATGAGCTTTAAGCTAACAAACATGCTAGTAGTTTCATGGGCTGTGTTTGACATTTGCAGCTAATTAGCACAATGCTAACTAATGCTTAAGGAGTAAAATATGTGCTCTATAATTTCTCGGTCAAATAAAGCATAATTGGTGATTGTTTAATCATATGGTTTGTTTTAAAGGTTCACATCTGTGTTTTATGTTTGTGTAGATTTGATTATAATACAATAGCAAATATTGCAATGTTGTTTTTACAACACCAGACAGTAAAATAACAATAATGTCTTTTTTTTTTTTTTTTGTTTGTTTCTTTAAAGGCATAACTGGAGCTTTCTGGTCAGTCATATCAGCATATTGGGAACCTATTAATTTTATTTTATTTTGGGACTGCTTGGTGAAGTGTGGGATCCTCAATGTGTTTTCCTGATGAAACAAGGGGATTTATCTGAGTCTGAAATCACATGCACGTCACTTTCCTTTGAGAGCCACGTCTTGGAAAGTATTTAAAGCTCGGGCTGTTTCTATAGCGCTCCCTGAAAAAGGTGTTTTTCTTACAGAATTAGATTCCTCTGCTTTAACCTCTCAGGTATTTACTTGTCCGCTGCAGCAGGGAGCCTTTGAAACTGCCAACTGCTCCTCCTGAAGTGTCTTGCAGTATAAGGTCTGTGTTTGTTTGATACCAGACTGAAAGAGACATCTGGTAAATGCTACAGAGGGTGAAAAAAATGCCTCTATGGGAGATATTTGTCTGAGTCACAAAAACAGCTGTCCAAGGCTATAGATTTTTAAAATATCTTGCTATAGAAGTAATAGATTTTTTTAGTACAGTCTGAAAGCTGGGTAGAGGAAAGTCTGAAACTGGAGAATCATAAATCATTAGTGATCCTGCTTTGAGTTTTCTAACGTTTTATTTTTCAGAAATCCATGGCTGCGATGCGTTGTTATCTGCACTGTCCTCCAGGATGTGCAGATTGAACTGCAGCAGGAAGAACAGCTGGAGCATGTCCTGAAATGTTTTTCAAGCACCTTTGCAGAGGATTTGCTGTTAAAAGATGAATCCTCCTCGTCCGTCCTCCATCTGATCTCCTGACTGCTCCAGGTCTGCTTCCTTCCCTTTTGATTCTTTTCTGCCGCAGTCAGGCGTCTGCTTTTTGAAAAAGTATCTGCTTTCCACGAGTAGAACCATATCCTAAAAACAATTTCTGAAAGAAGGAAATGACTCATCAGTTGAAACCGAGCCATTTTAGATTCCACTTTCAAAGAAAATAGTCTTGGTTCTGCTGTCCATGTTTGCCAAGAACAAAAACTGAAAACGGCTAACATAAGACCTGCAGCAACAGTATTTGTGCTTCACTCTGATGACAAACTGATCCGTCTTCCTTTCCAGCATACTGCACACTTAAATGCTATTCAATGGGAAAACGTATAATAATAAGAAAGCTGTTGTTTCTGCTATTGTTAATTCCAATTTAGTTACTTTGCTCTCTATTTGTAAACTTCAGTCTCTCCTCCTTTGAGTCGTAGCGGCTCACATCTATGACTAATTGATGATGTTCTTTTGTCTGACAGAAAAAGTGCAGGGACGGATGTTTCATTATTCTCAGTGGAGAACCGTTGTGGTTGTAACCTTCAGATCTTCAACACAACTCCCACAAGTCCAGTCAGAGTGAATGGAAATCAGCTGCACTAATTAACATTTTCTGCTGAAACGTTCTTCATTGCCAGTTAGCTACATTAGCCACATGTGCTATGTGGACGGAGCTCTGGGGAGTTTGCCTGTTTTTAATCACTTGTACATGAATGTCTGTTTAAACATTGCGTGTGCATTTTGAGTATTAAACATACCAGATATTCAGTAAAGGTATCTGTTTAATTGTCACACCCTAAATTAGCTCTTGGATCAGTTTATTCTGCAGACAGTTTCAACTGTTGGGGATTTGAACTCCTGGTTGGAAAACTTTAACAAAATGATTACACCCAGTCTAGATTAGTCTTAATATTCCTTTTCAATAAAATACAAACTTTGCATTCCAAATGGCTCATTACGGTGTGAAATAATTTAGTCCTGTTAAAAAACAGTAAGTTATTCCCTTTTTCCCTGTGCAGCTGCGCTGGCAGGTTTCCTGCTAACACCTGACGTGGCTCAGTTCTTTTGAGCCTGTTATTATAAATCTGTCCTTCTGCGCACATAATTACTGTAGCAACTTTGGAAGCTTAGCAGTGAATTTATTTCTCCTGCTTTCTTTGTTCTCAGTGGGCTGACAGTTTGTCAAGGTTAAAACACCAAAGATGACTAATTTTTACGCGGTAATTCACGACACAGAAAATAATTAAACTTGTAGCAGTGAGATGAGTATGTACAAAAAATGATATGGTAGAGAACAAAACTGTGATACTTGTTTTTCTTGAAATAAAGTTTTATTTGTCAGTTTTTGGAACTTGAATAGTCGAACAGTTTATGTCAGGTGCCTTTAAAAAAACAACTGACTTCACAAAAGTGATTCATTAATAAGTAAAAGTGGAAATTCTATGTAAAGTGTTTTGAACTTATGAACTCTTCTTTTTGTATTTCACTAAATAATAGTGGAAGCCTCTCCGTTTTTAACTGAAATCTGTTTTCTTTCCTCTGACAACATCAAGCCCATCCTTTCTTAAACAGATGCAGTATAGAAAAAGTTCATACTTAGAATAATCTCTAGTTTAATAACTCCCTTAAAAAACTTTCAGTGAACCACAATTCTGCATCTTATGTTGAGGTACAGACCATGACTCTTGCCTTTATTCTGACATTTTGCAAATGTAATTGTTACTCCATTGGTTTTCTCATATTTTGTCACAACATAACCACAAACTTCATTATATCTAATTTTATGTAATAGAATAAAAAATTAGTGCATAATTGTGGAGTGGGAGGTAGTAACAACAAATCTGAGTTACAGCACACTTTGTTGAACCCAGATTCTCTTAACTAAAGCTGTTAGTCTTCTTGTGAATGTCTCCGTCAGTTTTCTATGGGTGATATTTTACTGCCTTAAGTCAAGAGCGCACATGGAGAGCAGCTATTTTAAAAATGCTCTAGACATTCTCAGGTGTTTAGGATTCTCATCGACCTGTCTGCTGTTTTCCTTGTTCTCTAATGGTTGTAAAGTAAAATACTATTATAATGCACCAGTTATCTCCTTTTCTCAGGATTAAAACACAGTAAAGTCAAGCATGTGCTAGTGATTTATAGCAGTTCATAAATAAGATGGAACATTGCTTGTAAATCTCACCAATACTGATGATTTTAATATCTTTATTCCTGCAACTTAAGCTAAATGGACTAAATTCCTATAAATTGAATAATGCAGAGATATAATCGTCTCCATAATTTCATATTAACATCAGAAATAAAAGGCCAAAAATTCCCCAAAGGAGGGTACACAATTATGATTTCAGAAGGCAATTGAACTGGATTTTGGTGATGAAGAACTGAAAGTGACAAACAAATAGAAAAGCTTTTAAAACAATAATTTACATGTTATTGCAGGATCGGAGTAAATGTACCATAAAATCAGATTGCTTTCTGTAAACATTCAGCTGTAATGATGTGAAACATTGATTAATCATGTTTAATTTCTGTATATTTAATGGAGTGATTAAAACTCAAGCAATTAAAAGCAGCGTCTTTCTGACATAATGATGAGAAAAGTCGTCTCCATATAAAAGAGCACATTTTGGAGATTTAGATTTTATTATCTTAAGGAGCACATTACAGTTTTTTGCTTGTTAACATTAATGTAAGTGTTAAAGAAAATCAGAATGGTTTAAAATAAATAACAGAATACAAAGTCAGAATGCTTTCATCATGTGCTTTATTGTTTTTTTTGTTGTGAAAATTTCTAAGGAGCCCACTAAAATCTCAACTTATGCCTAAAGATCTTGGAAAAAAGAGCCTTTAATACAATAACCATATTTTGCTCAAATAATTGTTATATTATTAAGGCATTCAGATAATTCTAATTTTGTTTTTTGCATATGTTTTTATTAGATTGTCAATTTTGTAACATCTGCATTGAAGTTTTGGTAAATATGGGGATATTTTTCAAAATATCCAAATCAATGGCAGCCTGGCTTAGCTCGTGATCAGATTATTTATGCTGTTCTGTTTAATGTAAAAGAAATAGATATGGTTGGAAGATTTCCTAAAATAGTCCTGAGCCACTCAAATGCAAAGCAGATGCCTCACAGAAAACCAAAGCGGATATCAAAACTCAGAAACTTTTCATTTGGCAACAGCTCTGATTTATCCATACAAATTAACAATAAAAAGTTTTACAGCCATTTATTACACTCACATCACCGAATCTTTTTACAGCACTTCAACAGAGACTGTCATGATTTTTGCAAGCTGTTGTCTAAACCCAACAGTGAGTGATTTCTGGTGAATGTATGAGTAAAACTTTATTCAGGATTGTGATTATAAGTCTCCCTGGATCGCAGTCCAAAGCAAATTGCTTCTTTTCTTTTTCTCTGTAATGAAATCTACTGGAAAAACATGAGATGCGTTAAAATCACTGATTCCCATAAGGATGTTTATTGCGAGTTAGATCTTCAGCAGCTTGCGGTTAACATCACTCTAGTGCTTCTTTGTGGGTTGTTTTGGCAGATGTGGAATAACTACATGATGATATGGAATGAAGGACGTTTGGGGAAATGTCATCAAATTAAACTAGAACACACTGAGAAACGTAGCTTCTTCCTGCATCCACTCTGTTCAGTTCTGTATCTTTGTGTCTTTTCACAGTTGTTAAAAGGGGCTTGATTCAAGTTATAGCAACTCCCAGCTACAAGGGTGAATGAAGATGGTCAATTTAATCAAATTGTAACCTTGGGGTTAGCCTACCTCGGGGTAGGCTAACCTAACCCCGAGGTAGGTTAGCCTACCTCGGGGTTAGCTTACCTCGGGGTTAGCTTACCTCGGGGTTAGCCTACCTCGGGTTTAGCCTACCTTGGGGTTAGCTTACTTTGGGGTTAGCCTATCTTGGGGTTAGCTTACCTCGGGGTTAGCCTACCTCAGGGTTAGCTTACCTCAGGGTTAGCCTACCTCGGGGTTAGCCTACCTCAGGGTTAGCTTACCTCGGGGTTAGCTTATGTCGGGGTTAGCTGACCTCGGGGTTAGTCTACCTCAGGGTTAGCTTATCTCGGGGTTAGCCTGCCGTCCATACACCAGAAATGCAGCTCTGGAAAAAAATAAGAGCCCTCTGCACTGAACCCCATTGTAAACCTCACGGTTATTCCACCAAATATTGGTGCAATATTCGAATGCCCCTTATCAGTATGACAATCTGTAATCTCGTTTTATAAAATACTTGCAGTAAAATCTTGGCGCTGTTGCTGGGGCAGAGATGTTGGTTTGAAATGGATGGAATATTCCACCTGCAGCATCAGCATCCCGGTTCGTCCCTCCGTCTCGCTCTGTGTGTGCTTGTGTCACAGGCAGGTGGCAAGGCAAATGTCAGCAGTGACTGTTTTTGTGTGGGCTCACATCACTGAAGAAGAGAGGAATATTCTTTGAAAAGGCCATCTCTTAAAGGGCAGAGGTACCGTCTTGACTTGTGCACTCTCTGTCAGATCAGTTTGACACAGAGCCACCAGATGTCCTCCTGTTTGAGTTGGATTGTACAGATGTCCTGTGCTTTGATAGTGTCCTGAAGTCAACATCAGACGTTTTAAAAATTTTTTTATTTAGCTTGCATCTAAACTTGAAGTATCGACCTAACATCTATTGTGCAGCCTCACAAGAACTCACACCTTGAGATGCACATGTTGTTGGGGTTTTGTTACCATCATCAGCATCAATGGCCCTCATAAACGCTGAATAGAGGCTGGGGCCAATGTTTCATGAGACCTTGATGGCCTCATTAGTGACAACAATCTCCTCATTAGCGGTGCTTGTCAGTGCGATTGTTTCTGATTACAACTTACAACCTCATGCCTTGTTTCCACTGATCGATGTGGTACACTATTTTTATAGTTGGAAACCACGAAGAAGACCACAGGAAGTAGTTGGATGATGATGGCGTGGCATGTTTCGTAACGACTGATGAGATAGACAAATGTATTTATGTAATGGAAACAGTGCAATTGCAAAATTATGTTGTATCATCATTAGTGGAATATCAACAAAGTTTTGCGCACATTTGTAATGGAAACAGCTTTTTTTTTTTTTTTTTTAATGAATAGCTTTTAGGTTTATTATGAACAAATGACTTTAGGACAGAATCCCAGTTCTGCACCAGTAATCCCATCAGTTTTAACTGATATTTATGATGTGGAGAATGGAGAGACTTTGACAAATTGAAATCTTACTGGTTGTAAAATGTTTGGTTTGCAAATATTTAATTTATTCCTGAGCAAATCGATTTGATTGATTAAAGTTAAGCCCTCAAACATACCAGTTTTATTTAACTGTAATGGCTTTTCCCAGATTTGCAGAGTATTATATTTGAAAATGAATAATTTGCTTATTTTTATTCTCGGTGGAAATGTGCAAGACATGTTTGAACAGATTTCTTTTTTACTATGGAACATCCTTTACTATAAAAGGTGAAGAGTATTGCTGACATCAGGAGCAATGCATAACTAAAAAACAAACTTCAGCTTCGTTGTTTTTTTTTGTTTTTTTTTGCAGACTTTTAATTCGGATACAGCTACAGTGATGCAAAATCTTTTTCCAGTTCTTCAGATGTTACATATTTTGGTAAAAAAATGTAAACATTTGTTCCATTTTTACTGTAGGAAGCGATTTGTTCCACCCCTTGCCTGTGGGGGCGCTGTACCAAGAACCACTGAAGGAAACGACACAAACAAATGTGTGAACTCCAGTACTCCGATTATCACGCTATGGTTAGCTGATGTGGAAGATGTTCAACCATTCAGCTGATAGTCAACAACAGATATCAGTTTGTTATTAACACCTGTCAGCCTCTGCCAGGTGGTTGAATGATAATTCTTAACTCTTTTGTGTCTTTGCACATCTTCTCTATTTCTTTTCCCTCAGATCTTTCTGTATATTTTTTTCCTAATCAATTTTCAGTTTCCTTCTTTGTGCTAGCATTTGATTCACACCCTTTCTCCATCTCTTTCCATCCCTGGGGCATGTCACCAGGCTGCTGTCAGATGCTATCACGAGATGGCTCGCTGCTTTCTCATCCCGTTGAATGATACATCACAGGCTGCAGCCTCCATATTGTTTTCTGTCTCTGATTTCCTTTTATCCTTTCTTCATTTGTTCCAGTTAGATTAATACGAAAAAAAAATCTAATTTCTCTTATAAAAGTCTTGCAGGATTTCAACAAAGTGTTTCACAGAACACTTGTTGTTAACAACATAAAAAAGTGACTAATCTGCATAATGTCTGCTGCCTCTGAACACATTTCCTTTTGTTCTGATAATGAAGCTACTGTTAGTAGCTTGGGACGAATGAGACCAAGAACACTTTTTATATTGTATAGTTCATAATCATCAACGAGAGTTATTGTTAAACAGGGAAATAATTTGTATTTTGAAAGGTTTATTTGAATATTTTGTCAACAATCATAAGAACTAAACATTAAATCTTAATAAAATTCTGGAAAAATCTGCATCCTGGAGTTCTGAAGAATTTTACTTTGACATCTGGACCTTGAATGTCCTAAAAACAAGAACAAATCCCCAAATTATTACAGTACGAGATGTCCAAGATCGTCTTTTGGTAGAAACACAATTTGAAATACAAATTTCCAATAAAAAAAACATGCAAAAAACAAATTAAAAACACATACAACCTGTGGCTGCAAGTGTAATTAAAGTTGGTTCTACAAGAACTGACCCAGGAAGTATAAAAAACAATAAACGATAGACTTTATTTGTAAAAATAACTACATAAAGAATAAACATTTTATTCAGTCTTAAATGTTATTCTGTGAAAGTAGATTAAATTGTTTCTGTTTGTAGCATGATCGAACAATCCTTTTAGATTTTATCAAAATTCATGTCTGAACTTAATGTTTTCACTGTCAACTTTAGTTCCTGTTTTATTTTGAAATCCCTATTTTTACTTATTTACAGTTTTTTCTGTTGACGGTGAAAAACTCTGAAATTGTTTAATGACAATTAATAAAACAATGTAACTCCAATACCTTCTGTGTATTATTCTGATTTTGGTTGCATCTGTTTCACTCGTTTTAGTTGCATCCTATTATTTTTATTCAATAACGTAAAATGTACCATATTTCTACGTTAGCATAAACTCCAACTCCCCTTAAAGAAGCCCAGGGAGGCACCGGGAGGAGCAGCGTGACGCTGGGTTAACTGGTAATTCTACAGCTAATTTTAGCATCATTATGGTTTCTCCTGCTATTCTCCTGCGACAGCTGGAATAGCCTCCGACCCCCTGAGACCCAGCAGATTAAGATCTTGTGAGAAATGATTGAATTTCTGTGGGTAGGCGTGTAATACTCTGGTCCTCTAGGAGAAAATGGATTGATGAATTCCTCTCACGAAAGAGACACAAATGAAAACCTCATATGGTTCAACTGCTGGAATTCTTCTTTTAAATGAAAATCTAGTTCCATTTGTTTGAGATTCTGACACATTGCGATCATTTTGGGTGCAAATGTGTGAAAATATCTTCACAGATAAATTATGCTGCTGATGTATTCTAAAAAAAAAAACAAAGCACTGACTGATTTAGAAAAATGGGGAGTTTTGTGCCAAATTACTAAATTTTTAAGTCTTATTTAGAGCTGTTTGTCTTTAGTGTTGTGGTACTTAAAAGAATGACTTTTCTTGTTTTTAAAGTAAGGATGAAGGTTGTGGGTAGAATAATGCTGTGAAGTGAAAAATTACATTTTGAATTTTTGGACCATGTGTAAGAAAAACGTATTCCATAACCTGTTGAAGCTGCAGCTCTTTCCTCTGCCTTGTAGCTGTAGATATGATTCTGCATACCCATGCTGCCACTTTTACTGTTATTGACATAAAGCTGTTGCTCCAGGCTCTTTTTCCTTCTACCTCTCTTTATTAGCTCACCATTCTTGGATGATATGGACTCTTTGCCCTACACACACTACAAAAAGTTAGTACAGAGAAAAAGCCAGAAGGAAAACAAAACTCCTATAATTTAAGTTCATCCACTACTGACATTTAGAAACGGTGGTTATTGCATTTCTCTGCACACATAAAGCTGTGCAGCAGCAGATAAAAACTGTTTTCGACAGGAAGTGCAGATCGCAGCGTAATCACTAATCAATTGATTGAAGTGGGAGCTGGCCATCAGGAGCTTCCTGTGAGAATAATTTTAACATCAGTATGTTCGTGGCTGAAGTGATTGACGACACACAGCTTAATAGAGATAATTCGTTTTTCTAAGTGGTTACTCGTTAACAGTTTGCACTTCCTGGATAATATTTTTTTAGTTACATTTCGACGTTCAGCTTTTAGGTTTTGAAGATAATCTTTTTGAGAAAAGAACGTGTTCAAACTATTTTAGGTTCAGATGATTTGTTTTCCTTTGTAACTTGTTTTTTAGGAGATTTATTCTTGTAATTGGAACTGTTTGATATGGATTTCACTTTTGCTGGTTGCGCTTTAGAAGAGAAATACTATGAATGTCATTGTACTGTTTCACTGCACACAGTGTGTCGTGTTTGGGAGGAACAACATGCTCATGTCGCTCATTCTGTGTGTTTCTCAACTGAACCAGTTGTGATGGTGGGAATGTTGGCAGATTGTCAGTAAAATTGCTCGACGCTCAGCTGTTTGACGGCGATCGTACCCTTGAATGCAGTTCATCAGAGGTTCTGCAGCAGGTTCTCACCGGGACAAAAGACATTTCCACACCAGTCCTGTGCTTCCCTATAAACACACTATCATGGTTTTATGTGGTATTGATTTCAAAACCTTGTTTCTTTACTAGAAAGCCAGGGATGGCTTTGACCCCTATATTCAAGCAAGACGTTTTAACTTGAGAAGTGTCCTTCCAGCTGCTCAGACCTGCAGATGGAACCTAATAATAATAATAATATTAATAATAATGTAAAGTTAATCACAGAGTGAGATTTACATAATTCCACATCCTGGAATTATGTGCCCTTTGGAAATAGGATCCTTAAGTACTAAATGCATTGAAATTCTCTTTTAAGTAAAACTCTAAAAGAAAAGTGATTTAAAAATATCTATATTTTATGGCTAGTTATTGTATTTTATTGCGATGAGAAAATTGGTGCTAAGAAACATGAGCTGAGCACTAATGCAATAAAATTTAGCAAAATTGCAATGGAAAACTTTTTCACATCAAATAAAACACCTTATTGTGTGAATGAACTTATTCATGTGATTTTAATTGTGTTTCACATTTAATAAAAACAGTACATTTGAAAAATGGTGTTCTTTTTTTTGTTTTTTTTTTCTTATAGACAAAGTTTTGCCCACCTTAGTCAGGGAAATGTAGCTTAACTATCAGTAAACAAGGTTACAGACAAAAACAACGTTCCTAAGATAATAACGCCAGTGTTTTTAACACGTGCATTTGAAATATTCTGTTGAAACTATAAACATGTTAAGAGTTTAAAAAACCCAGAAAATTACTCTTTATATGTATTCATATGCTTTTATACTGTAATGAAAACGTTTTGAACATTTTTGACTATTCTGGACATTCAGTGGAATAACACAAAACAGTTCAGTCTAAACCCACACATTGCAACCCATTTTTGATGGTTGCATGTTTATTATTTGTGATAAATGGAACAGAAAAATGTTTTACTGGAGCAAATTCATACAAAAACTATTTTCCTGTAGCAATTTCCCTGACTTATGCAGATTAACACACATCTAGCTCACCTGAATGGCTTGTTCTCTTGTATTTGCCATTTTGAAAAGTGTCTGAGAGAAATGGCCATTTATGTCGCATTTATATTCAGGAACACTAAAAACAACATTAGCTTGAGACCCAAGACAGACTCATTACCTTAAATGGTAAATAGCAAAAATGCTTCATGCATATTTTTCAGGAATTGTTAGCAGTGACTGCAGGTTTGGTCGAAAGCACCAACACACCCAGTTATTTCTGCCCAGTTATTCAGAAAAAGTTGTCTTATTTCTGTTCAGGTTGAGCAGTTCCACCCCCCTGTGAGCCCCACCGGCCTGGAGCTTCACAAGAAAAACCGCTTGATGTCACAGGTGGTGAAGGCTTGAAGGAAACCTGAAAAAGCTTTTTGTGAGAAAGCCATTGAGACAAACAGACAGTAAAAGTGACACAAATGTTCTCTGAAATTCAGAAGTCAGGAATGTTTGGAAAGTTCAGAGATTTTTTTTTTTTTTTACTTTATTTTGATATTATTGGCAAAAACTGCTAACGTAATTGAGATATTGCTTTGGATGTAGAAGTAGTTTTATTCAGTCTCTATAGCAACACAATCCAACCTGGACAAATATTTGGAAGCCAAAATAAAAGTTGAAGTGCTTTCCGACCTTGGTATTTTCAATGGATTTATTCTCTTGTTAGAGTTCAGAAAGGAGAGATCAAGTGGAAAAAAAATAACATTTGATTTACAAAGGCTGCTTATCAAATCTTTTTCATTTTAAATTCACATTTTGTGACAAAACCTGCTATATTTTATCTTTGGTTCTGCTGTAAAATTGTGACCTTGAATCCCTTCATTTGAATTTGTACAAAACCAGAATCTAATGTTCTAATCTAAGAAATATGAGCCAATGAGAGATTCGTAGACAAAGATATGGGCAAGAGAGGTGTCACTGTCTGATTACTTTGCTAATTGCTGCTGCCGCTAGTCTGGAGGAGCTGTGCAAATAGGTGGTGTTCTGTATGACCAAACGTTTAGGCACCCCTGAATGGTTGACGCAGGAGATTTAATGATTTCTCAAACATGCATTAAAGAATTAAATCAACAACATTCTAACATTATATAAAGCTCAAATAGAAAACAGCACAAACGGTAAGATGTAGCAGAACTCTGGTGAAGCCATATTGATGCTGGCGGTGCACATTTAACTGGATAAAGTAACTTTATTCTCTCTATAAGCAGCTTTAGGAGCTTCACAGGATCCCCAGCTTATCCTTCTTTATGATTCTAAAATGTGTCAACCACATTATATTTGACGTTTCACAATGTTTCTCATGACAGGAAAGTTCTCCAGCTCCACCAAAGTGACAGTTCTAAGCTGGATGTGACAGGCTGCAGGTCCTCACTGCCTTGAAAAGTAAAATGACGTAGAAATTAGTATTAACTGGAGAACAATTTTATTCTTGCTTTAAAAATTAATAATGTATGTGGCAACAAGAAAAACATGAGGCACTTATTTCCACTATATAATCTTTAATTTAGCTCTTTGGCTATGCTTATTAAATACTGTTTAGGATGATATAAAAAACACACACCGTTGTGGACACATATTATTACGGAGCCCCCTAAGGGACATTGAGGATGTTTTTTGTTTTTTTTGCTTTCCCTCAAAATACTTCTATTGAAATAATATAGTAATCAGTTCATGCAGCATAACTGTTTGCTGCTTTGTAAGGGCATTTTAGCAGCTGCTCTCTTAATCCGATGAATTTGTCTAACAGAAACCTTCCTCATTAGCCTTTATCTGTACAAACCATCTTTGTTCTGAATCAGCCACAAATCTCTTCACAGTACGATATCGCTCCAGTTTTTGTTAAATATGTAATGTTTTCATGTCATACGGCACTACACTATCTGATGATTTTCGTCAGCAGAGATTCTTTCTCTTTCCCATATTGATTGACACCTGTGGCCTGCTTAATAATGTGGAACATCCTTCTTAAGTAGATTTCCTTTAATAAGAAAACTTTACATTATTCATTGCCCAAATGATGCCTTGCATTGATTTCAGCATCTCACTGCACATTAGTTTGACCTCCAATACCCATGAGACTCATTGACCTTTGCCCTACCAGCCATTGCTACCCTCAGATGGGGCCCTGGTAATGATTACCAGGTCATATTTCATGACAAAGAAGGTGGAGCCATTTGCAATTAAAGCTTCTATGTAACTGAAGTCACCTCCAACTGAACTCGGCTTCAGTAATTCATGTACTTTCACATAAACCCTCATAAAAGCTTTTTATCAAACTACATGAAAGTGGAGCATAAGTACATTTCAGATGTTGTCATCAGAAAATGTACAGACTTATTCATCCAAGTCTTGTTTGTAAGCCAGGTGGGACGGCGTTCAGCGACCTTGAGTCGTGTTTTTCTTTACGATTTGCTTCCATCTCAACAGCTTTGTCATAGTTCTTGTCTACTTAAGCTTTTGTTCCTCCCCAAAAGCCTCGAAAAGACATTTTCTTACATGACAGGTCATTAATCATACAACTGTTCTTTGTTTTATGTTTATCAAAGCTGCCTCTCTGCCGCCATCGGACTAATTAGCTTCAGGATGATGTAGAACGGGAGTAAAAGCCTGTTCTATAAATACCAAGCTGCTGGTTGTTCTGCTGCAGAGTCTGTGGGAGAAACTACATCGCTTATGTTTTGTCTTCATTCTTTATGTTTTATAAACCATCTGCAATTCATGAAAGCTGTATAACCAATAAAAGCTGCATTCAAACATTATGTTCTGTGTGAACATAACACCAATGAAGTTTTAATTGTTGACAGACAGATATTATCGTCAATCTTTATTTAGAAAATAATTTTAGTAACAGTTTTCTCACAACAAAAAAGGTTTTAAACTATGTTTTTTCTTAAAATCAAGGATGATGAACGATGATGTGTAAAAAGACAGACACAGATTGTTTTTCTTGATTAAAGAGACTTTAACGGAAATATGTGAAACGCTCACATGATAGATCAGCTTTTTTTGCTGCCAACATGCATTTGAAAGTCATTTCTTTCTCCGCGTCTCCAGACAGCGGGTTGCATTGCCAATAGAGGTTGACGTGACAGAACAATTACAACTTGCCCGACAGCAATGCATTCTTCAAAACCTCTCTGAGACGTGTGGTCCATGTTAGGTAGCAACCTCCACTTCCTGTCTGCATAGCCTGGTTGATTTACTCTAAACCTGTACATGGAAGTACACCTTCACGTTTTCTTTTTTTTTTTTTTTTTCTTAAAAAGATGTGGTTAAGAAATCTGGCCCAGAAATTTGGAATCAAAACATTTTTCTAGATAGTTTCCACTATTGTTTTCAGCTTAAGTACATATTTTAATGTAGCTAAATTTCATATTGGTATTAAGCAATAATTATACTAATACAAACGTATTTCCTTGTCCTGTCAGTGTTTAACGTCCCGATCTTCAGGCAGAAATAATTCAGAAACTCTGGATACGAAGCAGTGGTTTATTCACAGTGTGAAAATGTGTAATAAACCGTAAACGACCAGAAGGTGTTAGATGGAACGTGTGGAGGGTAAAAATATTCCCACCTGAAGGTGACTTGTACTGTACAAAAGGAGGATAAATGGCTTGTTTTAAAAGCAGTTGCGTTATTGTGCTGTCGGTTCCCCTGGACATAGAAAATGTAATGCTGTGCTCACCTTTAGAGGCGTTCTTGGAGTCGGGGAGAAGGGCACATACCTTCAGTCAAACCCAGGCTAGATGACACTGGTTGCTTGGAGACAGAAGAAAGGAGCAAATCTTTATGGCTACAGCTTAATTGCACCATCTCTGTTTTTTTTTTTTTTGTTTGTTTCACACAGCTTTCTATCTACAATTTATTTACCATTTGAAAAGGATAAAAAGTGAGCAGGAATATTATCAGCTCATAGTAATTGGTAAACAAATCTGCATTATGATTATTCTTATTTAGCGTCCAGATGTGGTCTGTTACTGATCAAATTTTGCCATATGCAATCCTAAACCTTATATTAGCCCCTGTAGGAAATCTCTGCAGGTCTGTTGACAGCTGGTAATAAATCTTTAACGTTTTAAGATTGTTTTTACACCTTTAGCACTGGCTCAGCATCAGCAGTGAGACATATTTTTCCATGTGTGTTTCATGCTATGTGTGTACTGCAGATATGGCCTCAGCAACATTAAGTATTCTTTGCAAATACCAATGTCATTCCCTGCCACTGCTCTCTCGTTTGCTTGTTTGCTGATGTAGTTGCATGGCACACGCAGGTCGAGCCCTCTGGAGCACAAACCGTCATCTCAACTTTCTGTTTCTTCGTGTTTCGTCTCTTCTCTCTCACTGCTGGAGGTAATGTTGGCTTTTGTGAAATGCACCCATTTCAAGACGGTGGATAAACCATCTCATCGTAGCGCAAAAATGTTTCACTGAAAAATGTGAGGGTTTTCTTTTTGTGATTGGCAAGAAATGATTAAGATCATTTCTTTTCGTAGTTCCAATATATGGTCAATGTAAACATTTCTCTTGTTTTGTGAATCCTCTCCAAACAGATATATGCAGCATTCAGGCTACAGCCTTAAAATTATGTTACCTCTGTTTGTCTCCCAGCAGTTTACATAAGTGCACCTTTATCCTTATATCCAAGCTGTTCCCTGCTTGGAATAATGAATTCTTTGTGCCAGGAGCCCAAGATGGATGATATCTGTGAGCCGTGTAGGCGAGGGTCCTTCATTGAATTGGAAATCGGGATTTTCCGGATCAAATTCCCTGTGTGTTTCCTGAGGGAACAGTGCTAAAGTTAGCAATGTGTTTCTATGAGGTGGCCACAGCAAAATCTGAATGAAGGAAACATGATGATGTTTCACCAACACAAACAGTTTCTGCCTCCATTTTCTAAATAGTGGAGGTCATTTGGACTGCAGTGGAGTCAGCCAGCAAGTGCGAGAAGTAAAGTTACTTCCTCTTTCTTTATTTGAAGAGAAACCCCAAAATTGTGGTTTGTTATATAATAATTAAATGAAAACTTAAAAACCTTGACGAGAGTTGTTCTGTTTCACATTAAGATTAGTGTGAGCTTTGTAGCTCTCTTAGCAAACCGTGGAAAAACTATCAGAAAAATGTCCTTAATTCAAACTAGAGAAAAATTAATGTGTTTTATGATGCTGACAAGCAGGTTTATATTCAGTAATTCAGAAACGCAGCAAGTGCAAACATCTGTGAAAGATGAGAGAAGTCGGGTAAACATGGCAAGATGCCACATAACATACCTGAAGACTGAATGTTTGAAGATAAATGGGTTGCTTCAATTGAATTTAGGTCATGGGGTGACTTCAAATGATTCAGCGCACTGGCACAACGTCTTGAATTATTTATTTTCCCTTGGGGATGAAAGCAGAGACTCCAGTACGATAAAACCAAAAGACGAACACCTTGATGTTTTGGCTGCGAGTCTGAAAGTCATCAGTCAGAGATGACTTTGACTAAACTAAAGGTGATCGATAACTCATAGCAATCCAATAACCAATGGTAATAATTAGCTATCTTAATGAATTCATTTTGCTTTAGGGTAAGAAATGCCTCAGAACATTGGCAGTACAGCAGCACAAAGACGACCCAAAGCATGCGAAGCTTTTATCAGTCAGCCTTGAAAAGATAAAGGCAAAATGTCTTGTGGCAGTCGGCTGCTTTGTAGATCCGGTTTTACTGAATCTCATATCTGTTTGACCAGGCGAACAGAAAACCCCGTCAGAAATCATTGTGTGCTTCACCAGGGGTGACGGTGGAGGAGTTCTCTGGAACTGTGCATGCAGCTCAGCCATTTGTCATAATGCTGAGGCCCTGATTTCCAAGCCGTCCTCACGGCTCTCATTTGGCTTAATGAGGAAAAATTGTCAAGTGTGCATGAACATAGAGGCTGCGGCGTGTTCCTTCTGAAAAAACGTATCTGTCTTATCGGACTGGTGGTCTTAGTGGCTTGATCAATGTGTCAATCAATCGAGTTTATTTATGTAGCAGATTTCAGCAACAAGAAGACGGTTCAAAATGTTTTACATCGTAAAAACACAAAAATAAGAAGTTGTAAAAACAACATACAGTCAACAATTGTGAAACCAGACGTTGTATTTTGTCAAGTGTTATTGTTAAAGTCATCTGGCAAATACATAAACATGACTTTGTTTAGTAGGTTACCTGAGCAGGTGATGTCACATTGGCTTTAAATTCAATTTGTGATATTTTTAATCCTAACCAGGCTTCCGTAGTCGGACATTTCTCTGCATCTAAGTGGGCAAAGATTATTGATCGATAGGTGAGACGTGAGCTGCTGCTACAGTGTCTCAGTTCAAATGCCAGCTGGGAGTTTTCTGTCTGTCGTTGACACTTCCTGTTAAACTTGCATGTTGGATTAATTGACTTCACTAGAATAAGGTGCAAAGTTCAGTTTGTTTTTTTTTTAGCATAGCTAGAGCTGGAGTTCTGTCTGCATTCCTGGTTTAGGAAATGCTGCTCAGTTCGTTGCAGTTGATTAATATAAATGCAATGCACATTACAACACAAACAAATCCAGTTTGAATTGAGAGACATATAGTCAATTTCATAGAATCAAAGTCAATTACATGAATTTCAAGTTGACCCTACTTTAAAAGCAATGCAGTTATGTTTGGTTTATTAGTTGAAAGCTTTTCTGTCTAAGGAAGCTAAACTGACTGACTGTTTTGTAGCATTCCTTTAAAACTGCAAAGTCAAAATACTTTGGAAAAATGTTGCTTGTTTGGAACAAATATATTTATTTATATTGATTTTAACCCCAAGAGCTCCTGTTAGGTGTTTCCTTTTGGTGGTCATGAAGAAAATGGTGTCTGGTTAGGAGAACCAGACACCATTCTGGTCACATCCCAGAATGACCTGCAGAGCAAGAAGTCTGGAGTAATCTTTATTTCCATGACTCAATCTTGGGTAAACGGAGGACAATAAATGGGTGGATTGTACTCACTTATGTGTATAATCCAGTCAGTGTATAATTTTACACTGTGTAGCAGAAAGTAAAACAATCACAATCAACCTTGTGCATCCAGTTCTTGTTTTTAAAGTCATTGAGTTGCTCTGTATTCATTCCACCCCCGGAAACACAGCAGCTTTGATAAATAATTTGAATACCACAGTTTTTATGGCATTCATGCCCACAATGGTGCATATGTGAAATGTATCCGTCATCTTGCCATCTATCCAATTTGTGCAAAAACTTACCAGCATTAAGAGAGATGATGAAATCATGCCAGTGTCTTTTCCTTGGACGCCTGCAGTTATTTGAGACGGACATTAAAAACCTTGACTCCGCACAACAACATGACTTCAGACATAAAATGTGTGCTTGGATGACCTGCCTGCGGCTTTTCAGATGATGATGAGGGAGATCAGACAAGAACAACATAATGTTTATGTTCAGCAAGAATGGCCACAGATTTCTCCTTTACAAGAGAATCAGGTAGTTTCTGTTCTTCTCAGTTCTCCCAAAATGCATCTGAAAGACGGATGATGAAAATCATTAATCAACAGACTGCAGGTTTCACAGATGTTAGACAAATAGTCCACATGGATTTCAAAGTTTCAAATTTAATTTGGAAATATAAACAGTTTTGTAACTTGCCTTCACTTAATGCCACTGTGATTCTGATATTGCAGCAATATATGATTTACTCATCACTTAACCTATGCAATGCAGATTTTTCACCAACCTTATGAAACCTCATGAATCTAAAAGTGAAACTTGACTGCAAGCTTGTTTTGTTCTGAAAGTCTTTATCTGGCTACTTATCTGGAAAATGTAACTCTCAGAAATTAATACTACCTTTAAAGATTTGATAAATATAACGCATGATGTTGATATGACAGCTAAAGTAATGCACCTCATCCTGACACAACAGAACACTGTGAATTCCCCTCCCTTGATCCCAGTTCACAAACGGTCCGGCACAGGAGCGCAGCAGAACTGAACGTCTTGGTTTGGTGGTGAGATGAACGAACGTGGATTTTCAATGAGATCAGAAACAGTGTGACAGATGTTAGAAACTGGAAAATAACCCAAAAACATTTTGTCCCCTCAAGGAGCGACAACTCTGCCACCAACATCTCATCTGTGCTCTGTTATTTCTTAAACACACGGCCCTACTTCACCTTTTCTATCATCTGTAGTTAGAGCCAACATGGAAAGAAAATGGAACCGTGAACTCAGAGGAGGAATATGAGAACCAGCAATGATCTCTCTGGATCCATTCGTCTGTCCGGGGTTATAAAGGAGAAAAGCATTACCTTTCTCTGCTCTTTCAAAGTGAAATAAGATAAAATAAAATGAATATAGGGAGGAAAAAAATAAAAACCCTGGCTCAGTCTTATAAATTTCATAGCCTGCTGGTTTTGATGATTGTTATTGCCACAAAAGAGAGTAATGAATAAAAACAAATGAGACTTGCTGGGTTTTTATTATAAGACTATAATAGTAGAGGTAGATATTCTCACTTTGACTGCAACAATCATTCACTCTGCCATTTTTCTTTCCTGTGTTCTCCAGTCCCAAGGCATGCTGAAGTCAACTCAAAGGAAAAACACTCAACAAGCTCAGAAAACCTCAAAAAAAATCTAAGCAGTCAATGCAATTAAAACAGATTCATTTGCAGAGAATTTGCTGTCGTCACAAACTTTATCTTAGCTTACAAATTTCTGCCAGTGAACCTTCATCTGAGTGCGACTGAGCCAGGAGTCGACAGAAAGTCCTTCCTTAGTGACGACGGGAGGTCGAGCCTGTTGCTAGGTGTGACTCTGTCTTCAAAATAAGGTATAAAAAAGCCAAGCATCTGTAGTCTTATGAAAAAACACAACCCTTCATTTTGTTGCCCATATGTTTGTATTCACTGGATGAATTGTAGATGAATTCACACCATCCAGCTCTCAGGTGTGACTCATATCAGCCCAGGCCTGTTTGGAGACTAGATGTTTTCCCACATTCATACGTGCAGAGGCTGGTATATATTCATGATTTATTCTGCCCTTCCAAGATGTGTATGTTAATCACATAATTTATACAGACCTACTGAATAAGCATGAATAGTTGCCTGTTTACTCTGCATAAAGGCTCCAGAAAATAAATGAAAGTATTCAGTGTTAAAGTTTGCTGTTGTAATTAAGTAAAATAGATGTTTGAAAGTTTAACGGCGGTATCTTCAAAGATCACCATTTGTACATGAAAGCTTTGTCATAAATATGACACTTTTTTAATAATAGTCAAAGGATTTACAGCAGGAAAACAATAAATCTCTTCAGTTCACGTTACACTGGAGGGTAAAATCATATTCTTTTTTCTAACCCAGTTTTTACTCCACTGGTTTCTCATTTATTGAAGCTTAAAAGTTTCTGGAGGTAAAATGTTTGACGCGAACATCTGAACAAACAACTGTTATCCTTTTGTTACAACCTATTAAAACTGCAAAGGTGTAAAACACACACATGTACACGCCGCTGACTGCAGAAACAAGTGTTTATTTTTATCAAAACAACCCAGGGAAGCTTTATACTTCAGGGTCTAAAGGGCCAAAGAGCCCCGACTGACTCCTAATGTATCCACAAAACAGGAGAGAAAGGACTGAAAGAGGAAACCCCTACCAGCTTCCACCGTGAACAAAACCACCTTCCTTTCAGATCTTCACTTACAATTACTAGAAATATTCAGCCGAGCTGCCAAGTGTTCAACAAACAGACAGGATCACTGCAAATCAAGGCCAGGGGAAAGAGATGTCGCTTTGAGATGAAGCTCTTTACACTGATAATCTGCAACATCAGGCAGAGCTGAAACGACACGAGGAGAAAGAGGAGCGCCCCTAGAGGTCAGGGCCGGTAACACCGCCGAGACAAAGGAGCATCGTTTCTGCATTTTGCACCAAATGAAGCTGGAATGTATCTTAACTTTTAAATGACCAAAAAAACCAGCAGCCATCCATGAAATTACTCAAGTAAAAAAGAATTCGGTAAAAAGTCTTAAGGACTGAATAACTGATCAAATTATCAATCATTTAATATTTACAAATTGCATAATCAGATGGACCAAACATGAAAAGTTAAAATCAAAATGGCAATAATTAATACAAGTAAAAATAAAAGGTAAAAAAATCAGACAAAAGAAAAATGTTCCAAATCAGGTTTTTTTTTTTTTTTTTTTTTTTTTTTAAATAAAAACTTTACAGAACTTTAACAAAGCTGCAGGTGGTTTTGTTTTAACCAAACTTGACTAAACATAAACTAAGCTGAATGTAAGTTGTCTTCCTCTTTCAAATTGAATCATTTGGACAGGTTTACATTCCTGCTTTTGCCTTTCAGAAGCTGGGAAGCTAAAAAAGAAATATAAAGATGATCTTCAAGATAAATATAACGGGTGGGAAATGTGAAGCAGACGCCCTGAAGGTTTGAAACTTTTAACTAAACCATATTGAACAGAATCAACTCAGGGATAAAACATCTGTACAGCACAACTGCAAATTGGATTTCAGCAATACCAGAACACAATGCGGCTGCATGCACCTCCTGCTGCCCAAAGCCAAACACAAAGCTTTTAGAGGAAACTCGGCTTTATTGCCACCACTAGAGGACCTTATCACTGCTTTATAAAAATTACTTCATCATTCCTGTGACATGAAGTTGGCAAGGCAACAAAGTTAGAAAATAATTGGATTATTTGTTTCTAGACAAACATGAAATAAGCAAAATTTGTACCAAAACTATGCAAATGAAGAAAGATTTCAGTGTCTTAACTGCTGTCACCAAAATGCATTTATTTCTGTTGGATATTTTGGGCTGATTTGTGAACAGCAGCCGTCGTGAAAAAGTATTTTCTGTCTTACAGATATTTCAAGTCTTTTGAAACTATAATAAATGAAACATTGACCAACGAATCTGATGAGTAATGATTTTAGTGATGGCTCATGACAAAATGTAACGTTTATATTTGGTTTTCTCAATTGTCGACTTTATGACGTTTTTCATGACTTTGTGGTTTTATAATATAAAGCTCTTTGAACTGCCTTGTGGCTGACATTTGCTAAACAAATAAAATCTACTTTTAACTCATTTTTTTCATTCTTTTAAGGATTCAGAGGTAAATTCCAGGCCTTCGAATCCTGCATGAAAACTGAACTCGAACAATTGTTTTGCATGTGTTGGCTGAACACGGCGTGATGCATCACTTACAGCACAGTCTGTCCTGGATACTAATGGAGACACATGAGTGACTGGAAAAAAAACAGAAAAACTTTTCAATTGTAAGAGCCTGGAGGCTTTTTTTTTTTTTTTTTTTATAAACCTTTCTCGTCTCTGGACCTTTCGGGAACTGCGGTGCATATCGGCTGGGCAGTAGCTTTGCAGTTTGATGGCCAATTTGCCGGCGCCTCCCTCATGAGCAGACAGCACTGAAGCTGCCCTGAGTGCCAATTTACAAGTACTTGGAAACCAACACCTACTGAGAAAGAAGAGGGTGAGAAAAAGATAAAAGGCAGAGAGAAAGTTGGGCTCGATCAGCCCACTTTTCCAGGGAACGGCCGCAGCTGGGTAAAACCGCTCCGAAGGGAGGAAGGACCAGGAACAGAAGCTTCTGTGCTTCCCTGTTTATCTGCCTCATCCTGTTACGAAGTGATGGACCAACACATAAGAAAATAGATTTGCAACTAGAAAAAAATGACATCCTAAAAGAAAAGCCAACATGTTGATGTCAAATATTTCCTTATGTTTTTTTCCCAGAATGCAATAGTAACTAGGATCTTGTGACACGTTTAGCAAAATATATCAGAAATCTGTTTATTCTGAAGGAAACTTTCCCTGCTTCTTATTTTGTGTTTGATGTTTAAGTTTCTTGGCTGTTTCAATAAGAAGAAGTGACCTTTGACCTTTGACTCTTTGACACTGGAGTCTACAATCTAGTCTCACATTTTCATTAGACAGAAACAATTTTTGATTTCAACAAGTCTAAAATGTTTTTGTTTTTTTGAGGAGAACAGTTTGGATTTTGTAATAATTCCTGCCGTATTACTTTTATTGTGCTGATTTCACTCACTGCCATGAAGCTCATGGCGACCAAACGGGGATGGAATTGGTTTTATAAATTGTATTTTTGTCCCTCCTTTCAGTTCAAATGACAGTTTTCAATTTCTTCCTGGGTTTTCAGTGACAAGAAGAAAAGACTTCCTGTCTGTTGTTTAATCTTTTTTAGATCCTTACTGTTGGTTCCGTATTAGGAAGAGTTTATTTATTCTGCTCTGTAAGTGTGTCAGTGTTTTATTTCTTTTAAAAAACAACAACAAAAGAAATGTGATGCAGTTCAATTAGCTCACGGTTCATATAATCAATTCTCATAATCACCTTTAAGATTGAACATGTTTTTCAGAAAACCCACATTTCCGTGTCAAATTGTTTTTATCTTGGTTTGATAATCTATTTTCTTTGGTTCTAAGCAGAAAATCAAATAGATTGTGAACTATTTTAAGTTCAAAGCAAAGTCTCTGCAATAAACTCAGTTTAATTATTTAAGGAGCTTCTAAAGCGCATTCTGAGAGCTTGTTGTGCGTTAGGAGTCGTAACTACTAAAAGTTGGGAGAATTAACTTCCTGTATGTTTGTGTACGTGGTGAAGCATTAGAGTATGGAAGAAGTGATGCATTATTTACACACATAATCACATAGGTCTCCGTCTTCCTGTCAAAGTGGCGGAAAGCATTTCTGTGTTAATTGGTGTTTTCATTTGATACATAAACGAAAGCAACAGCCAGATTATTAAACCAGTTGTGTGCAACAGCCGGAGTCGGAGTTCTGTTAGGGAACATCTATTTATTTGTCTGGAGTTTCTCATATGATTCAGAAACTCTGGAGACGTCAGTTTGTTTTTGTTCCTTCACCAAAACTATCTGCTCCAAAATTATGAACATTTATTCTTGTCTTTGCATCAGAAGCTAAGTAAGAACTTCATTTCTGCTTTCTAACTACCTGTACACTTTAGAAGATCCATTTTTTTATCGACTTCAGTTTTACATCACAAAAAATCTCAGAATTTTCATTTTTATTTTGTTTTTTGAAGCATCATTAGAAGAAGACAACAATAATAACAATAACAAACGGTTGTCATTGTCCAGAATGGCCCCATAAAAGCAGCAGTTCTCTGTTAGCCTCTAGCCAACACCAGGAAAACAACAGGAGAGTTTATGGAGCCAATATGTGCAGGAGGAATTAGAACAAAATTGCAGCTGGTTTATTGAATGCCTTCCTGTTCGTTTCAGATCATATTTTAAGACAGATAAAACCTCATCTCACACTATTCTGGCAAGAGTTGAATGACCGCAATAAGCACCAAAAAACTACAAAACATCGTAAAATAGAAACAAACTAAAGGAGGAGAAGAGCTGAACACTTCATGATGCAACTAACTAAATCAGCTGTTTTCTTTTGCCTTTATGGTACAATAAAGCAGTTAGTTTATATTGTTGCATCACAGTGAGTTTACGTTGTTCTCCAGGTTCTCCAAATATCTTCTACTTTCACTTCTTTTAACTCATTTTTAAAATCAAGCTCCTAAACTTGACATTTATAGTCTGTCATCTCACATTTTTTAAGAAAATGTGTCACAAAATGGTTCCAGCAGAATAACAGAGAATAACAGTGTTTAATACATATAAAACAAAGCTAGTGTCTTAATTAGACTTTCAAAGATCATTTCAAACTCTGGTTTCTTGAAACCAAAATAGAACATGAGTCATTACACATGACATTTACACGGAACCGGCAATTAGCACTAAAGCTATGCATGAACCTGCATACAAATTAGACCAACATGTATGTTTCTATGCAAGGAAAGATGGATCATTATTCACCGTTAAATGACAGGAAAATGATATATATACCCTTCTACTTGAAGGTAACAGATGATGCATCTTTGAAGTGAAAATGTGACTGTTTTCTTTTTCTTTCTTTCGTTCCAGCGCCGTTCAGCTTCCCGTTAAACAAGGAAAGAAACAAACTGGAGACCAAAGTCGCCATACTTCTGATCGATGTTCGGAAAAAGTGAGTTTTGAAGGAAGAGTCTGGGATATGTCTGTTTATTTCAAAGCTGTGCATAAGATTGATTTGTGCCGTATGATCACAGTCAGACTCACCATTTTCAAGCTCTGTTTGTGCTGCAGGGCCAAATAAGGCAAAGCGGCGCTTTATGTGATTTATCAAAACGGCAGGAAAAGAAAATGGAAAAGGTTTTTTCTATAAAGGGCTAAACAGGATGAATTGTATCCAAAGAGTTCAGAGCAGCTGATGATTAAATAATAGCAGGCGTTAGTGATTATGTTCCTTATGTGACAATTATGCCTGAATAATATATAATTTACGGCTAAATTACACGATTAAACTTAATAACAGGGAATATATCAAAAATAATTTGCTAGTTTCTTGATGCAAAGTCCCAGAAATTATTGAAAGGAATAATAATCGCTGTTTTGAGGCCATTGTTTAGTGGTATAACTACAATAGAATAATAATAATAATGCAAGTTTGCTCCCTCAAAAATCAACAAACACTTAACCCTTGAACTGGAAGTTATCTTAAATATAAACAATAATATAAAAAACAACCAAAAACAAAAAACAATCAAAACCATAAATAAAATAGCTTAAGAAGTGTCTGTAAACAACTAGCAATCAGTTATTGAGCTCCTGTTAATTTATTATGCAAATAATTAGTTTATTGCTTATTGCAACAGGAATAGTTTCTGTTTGTAGATATGGACCTAAAAAAGACTGAAAGCCTAAAGACACAACATGCTGTTCATTTATTAAGATCCTTTTATTTTCTACCTCTAATGAAGAGTAGATAAAAAACAACTAACTCACTGAATAATTATTTAGTGTTTTAACAGAATAAACTGGCCTTAGTGAACAGTAAGAAGACAGGAAATGGGGAAGAAATGCAGCAAAAGACGGGAGATTTTTCCCGTCAGGTTGGATCATGATGGTGTTTATTCCTGAGTTTCTCCCTCCTGAGTCATCAGTCATGAGTCTCCCAATCTGTCATCCCATTTACGTTTTAATTTAACATGATTTAGACTCGACAGGATCGTCCAGTATAGCTGCCGGTGTGGTCTCTTTTTTGACACGCTTATTTTTAATGATTCTGTATCTGTTTTGAATTTGAATATGTTCTTGATCTCCGTTAATGTGTTGGTGTTTCCTCTGCGCTACGTCTTGGGCCGGCTCTTTGAAAATGAGTGAGATTTATGAAATCCATTTCTGATTCCTGGTGGACGGATCACTGGGAGGAATTAGTTTGTGCAGAAACCCGGCAGCAGCATATTTCATCATGAAAAGAATCTGTGAAATGAAAAGTGCTTATGCTTTGTGTGGACATATATCAACTCTAACTGCCTAAACAGCATTTCAGCATGTGGCTGTTCAGGGTGTTAATTTTGCTCTGTTGTAATTTTGCAGAGATGGATTCACCAGATCTCAGTCAGATGTTTGTGCTGAATATTTTCTACTGTGTTTATGAGATGCAGAAAGAAATTCGGTTTATGAAGCATAAACCGAAACCCATCAGAAACTAATCTTAACTCATTAAGATTAAAAAGAAAATTGTTTGGATCAGCGTGAAGTGGGCTATAATGCCGAAATTCAGTCTGTTAAATTTTTGTCTCAATGCCACAATAATTCAAATTTCCAATTGCACACAGTCGGAGGTAAGCAAATGATTGCTACACATTGGTAATTTGTGCTCAAAGTTTCCATCAGTTCATCATCGGTTGTGTTTGAACGCAGACGTCACATGAGACGAATACAGAAATATGCTTACATAACAACGCAGGTTTCATCCAGGCAGCGACAGGCAGGAGTCTGCAGACCCACCCCCAGCTGGCCGGTCTGCAGGATGAGCTGCGAACTGAACAAAAGATTAGCTTTAGTTTTTCATCAAATTTGCATTCTGGTTTCAGTCGCCACAATCCAGCAGATGTATTTCAGCATCACCCAAAAACAAACAGCGTTTTCTTTTGTGGAAAAGACTTGGATAAATTTAAAAGCCCCAAAAGTTTTGGAGAGAAAGTGTCATAAACTCAACTTATTATGTAACATCAGTCATTTTACAGTCGTCTTCTCTTTCTTCTGTGTCCCACATGGATGGCTGGAGTGTTTAGCTAAATTAGCCCATCACCATTAGACGTGTTGCCAGGCAACTGGAGAGACGGGGCTAATCATCCTGACACGTGGGGGTGATGGAGAGAAAACCAGGATGACCAAGAGGCCGTTCTGCTGCCAGGTCAAACTGACTCTGATCAGCAGAGAAGAGTCAAGGTCACCTGCCTCCAAGGTCGCTTCAAACTTTTTCTGTTTTAAAACTCAGAGTCAAATTTAGCACATTTATAGAACAGAAAAACTGTGTTTTATTTATTTATTACCGGGAATCAGTTGGCACAATTTGAAAAGAAATTTTCTGCACCTTGTTGAAAATAAAGACATGATTTATTTTTCAAAAAGAAACTTGGCATGTGTTTGAAATGCTTCAGAAGCCATTTCTTCACAGAGGTTCTGTGTTTCTTTACTGTTGTAACTACTGTAAGTTTTACTTATGTCACTTTTATCATTTGAACAAAAACAATTTAAAAAGAAGTCTTTGAAAGGATTTACTGCTGCTTGAAACTATTTCCAGCTGAATTAAAAGTCAAAACTACACATTTTTTCTTTGCTTGCTGTCAAAATATTTCACACTCTTAACCTTTAATTTTCTTTGTGAAGAATCGAAGTGAAACATTTGAGAAACGTAGTTTTGAGAAATGCCACATAGCTTCATCCACTCAGCCGTGGAGCGTTTCATGAGTGGGAGACGGTTTCATTACGTCGGTCGCCTTTGAACTGTCATAATTACAGCATTTTTAAGAAAAGGCCAAACCTGTAATTCTTTCATCACAGGATGCCAGTCGAGCTCTTTTAATGGAAAAAGTCAGTGAAAAATCAAAACTGGAAGCAGGAAATTTAGAGATTAAATTTTTACTTAAAATAAAAAGGAAAAAAAAGAAGAAGTTTCTCAAGAAACTTTTTCTACTCAGACTGATTGATGTCTAGTAAATGTAACCTCCCAAATCAACATTTGTAATGGGAAACTTTACTCACGACTTTATGTTCAGAGTTTCTTTCCAAGCACTTATCTAAAAAAAACTCCTGGAGGAAAAAACATCAGTAAAGCTGATTCTTCATTCGGACGTTGCTGCGTTCAGCCAGGAAAGAAGATTAACTCTTAAATCAAACCTTCACCCCAGACTCATTCAGCTCCAAAACCTGACAGAGAAACTCAGACAAAACGGTTTTCACCTTCTGCAGATCCACAAAACCAGCAGGACTTTTCTAAGTTACCAGAAAACTTGGTGTCTTTCCTGTGACAGACGGATGTCTCTTCAAAGTGAGTTTTTACAGGAATGGAAAGTAATTAGAAAAACGTTATTAACCAGTCAGATTGGAGGCTGTGATTAAGCAGATGGGCTGATATGTTTCTTCGCTGTTTCCAGATCTGATACTTCAAAACCTCTGAAGCCAATTTTCATAATCCTCTGAGAAAAAATGGAGAAAAGATGACTATCAAGCGATTTGACAGATTCAACAAGCAGCCTCAGCGCTCAGTCAAACAACCAGGAGGTTTTCAGTTTGACTCGTTTCCTTTCTGTCAGAGGATCACAGATTAAATAACTCTGTGTCTGTTTCTCTGCAAACTCGTTTTGACAAATATGATCTAACGATGACTGCTTTACGGAGCCTCACTTCAAAAATCTGAAATATCCCAGTAACTCACCAGTCAATTTCCTGTTGAGTGAGAAAAGTTAGAAGCTAAATCACCTGAAGCAGGAAAAACAGGAGAATAAATGGAGCCGCTTCTACACAATTAATGAACAGAATTGCACAGCACAGCGCTAAGCAATACAACTGTGATAATAACTTTTATTAAAACAATACATTCACAAATAAAACAGGATTATAAAAGCAGAAACAGGAGGACAGGAAGCAGCTTTTACTTTAACGCCAAGAGACAAAACAATGTCCTTACTTTGTTAAACAAGAAAATGTTTCAAAAGAAGCATTTAGAAATGACAGGCAGGGAGTTGAGAAGGATTTCTGTCAGTTTGCTTTGTGTTGTGTTTGATTATGAGGCAGAATGCTTTGTGATTCTCACACGTTTCATCTGCACCAATTTAATACGGACATTAATTTAAGACCAACAAATGAGGACCGGAGCCTGTTTCTTGTTTTGTTCCTTATCCTGAAAGAAATGGGACAAATTGTTTTGCTCCATCAGGATTTTCAGAACAGTTTGACTTTTGATTCAAATGAATTAAACCAGTTAATTCAACTTCTCATCTTTCTGAAAAATGAGGTAAATGACTCATTCACTGTTTGAATGTCGTCTGACAGCTGAAAACCTTAACATGCTTTGAATCTCCTGTCGGTGTGTTGATTTCTGACAAACTGAGACATAAAGCATTTTCACTCTGCTGACCAGGCGATTCGCCTCAGATCCGCAGAAACATTTAGGATGGTTTATTCCTCAGTCTCGCGCACACTGCTCCGTTTCCTCGAACACACTTACAAGTTCACTGTAAGAGTGGTTATGATGCTTCAAATTGTTGTCATAACAACACATTGATTTGCTCTGGAACAAATGAAGGGAAACTGAATTAGTTGAAATGTTTGTTAAAGTGCACTAACCTTTAAATGACCTCCGCTGTGCTACACAGCTACTTGTTGGAAAGTGGTTTCATTGCCCTGGAAATGAAAGCTTCATGTCTGCACTGGAGAAACAGTTTAATTTTATAATAACATTAATAACCAACAAAAAACAACCCAAAAATGCAATTGTTGAATCTTTTCCTCAAATGCTTTTCCAGTTTATTACAAAGTTTCCTTGAACAAAACACAGAAATAATATGGTAATAAGTCTACCAAACAATTAAATAAAAGATAACATCATATCATGTTTTCTACCAAACAAAATCCAGATGACTGTTTAAAGTTTGCAGTAAACACTGAACAGCACTGAAGTGAAAAAGGAAAGTCCCTTCTGGCAAGATGTTAAATTTGAAGCATTTCCTCTCGAGTTTGTTGATAAGAAATCACAGAACCTCTGCTAAAATCTGCAGCAATAGTTTCATCTGCAGAAAGAGAACAGAAACATGTTGGGGACAAAAACTAGAAAACACAGGAATAGGTATGACTTCTTTACAGAAAAAAACCCTGAAAACGAGTACTGGAAGAAATCTATGATTGGAGAGTAGTAGGAAAAAGAAGAAAAGTAACAAAGGGTGGTGAGTAAATCCAACCCTAAAGCAGCAAATTTACACACATAACTCAGGATAAGCAACTCTAATTATACGTTTCTGAAAATGGAAAGTTTCAAGCTGATCCTGCATGTAGACAGGGGTCTGCCTGAAGGACAAAAACTGGACAAAAACCAGGACAAGAAGGACAAAATTTACGCCAGAAAGGGTCAAAACCACAACGCTGACAACTAAAACATTGAACTTACTGTTTAATCAAACGCTAAGAAACAGCAGGAAACCTGCAGCAACGAAACGCTCTGATGGGAACATCTGGACATTGATGATGGAGTTTGATTATTAGCTTTATGTGAGAGAGAATCTTAAAAACCTGTCATGGATTTAAAAATGGAAGAAATAGGAGTTCTTGTTCCAAGTCTTACTGCTGTCTCTGCTCTGTGTCACATAAACTGGAAGTTTTTAACTAAATTTATTGGAAGTTCTTGACAGTAAAAGTCCAGCCACGAGGCAACAACTGCATAGTTTAGAAACGCAGAAACAACTTTGATGTTTCATTATAAATTTAGTCATTTTCTGACACTTTGCGAGTTGATGTTACTGAACAGAAGCGTGAAGTCTCAAGTCTTATTTGTGCAAAGCTTTCAGATTATTATGATCTATTTTCGGTTATATTTGGAGACAAAAGCTTGATGTGTGTTTGTTTAACAGCGGGATCCGCTGTGTGTCGGTGTGATCAGAGGACGGTCGATTATTTTGTCAGGATGTTTTTGTCCCATCAGGCTGTTAGGAGCCTCTTCCTTCTGGATTTACAGGTTTTGGATGAATTTGAACATGTTCTGCTTTATTTACGGCAGAACATCGGAGCTGAGAGTTTCCTGGCTTCGGCCCTGCAGAGTGCGATTCATCAGGCTGGCCTACCTCTGAGCCCGTGTCAGAACATTTATGTTCCCTGGAAGCCTTAATGTGCGCTCGCGGATTAGAGTCAGGGTTTTCCTGGCAGCCAGCAGGATCTGTTCGTCAGAGTTTAACAATATTACATTAGAAAAGCTCTCCTTACTGTAAAACAGAATCAGTTGAGAATATAGATTTGTATCATTGAAATTAAACCGTCTCCTGCGACAGATACTTCAGCGGTTTAAATGACATTCATTTGGACGTTACTTTGGTTTTACTCCAGTAATGTCCAGGCTTGCCTTTCTGTTTCCTGTCTCAGTTATCAAATCATGACTGCAGCAAACAGAGGGTTCGGGTTTTGATATTTTGTTGTGGCTCTATGGTGGGCAGTAAACTGCAGCCGCTGAATGATACTTTCACAGGAGACGTAACTGACTTGGCCCCTGATGTTTTGTGTGTTTAAAACATCTAAAAAGGTTTTATTTCCATTCAGGCCGACACAATGGAAACACGGCCCATTGTGATGCAAATCGAAATACTCAAAGGAAAATGAACAGCTTTCTCCCTCTACAAAGAATGAGAGGAAATGATTATATGAGGTATATCAAAAATAGGTGTTTCCATTTTTATCAAACATTTATATTAAACTAGTATTTATTGTTTATTTAGAGTTTCTGGGAACTAAATTCAATTCTGAATATTTCACTGACCCTGAATGGAAACCAAGTAACTCCAACCCAAGACGGCTGGATTATGTTCTAAATGTGTTTTTAAGTGATTTTGCTTTAGAAACAACATTTTGAAGTTACTTCACAAGTTGACCTTCTTTGATCACCTGATTATTGGTTGAGTTTTGGTCGTTTTAGTTGTTTTCGGATCCATTTGAATGGTCGTTCTGGTTTTGGCTTCGATTCTAAAGCATTTCATAACATTTTTAGCTGAAAAGCCATATTTGTTTCCCTCCCTTATTTGAGCACATCTCTAAAAGTTTATCAGGTCTGAGTTTCCTAAAATCGTTGAAAAATAAACATTGCTGCCTCTTTGCTCTTTATATTCATATATTGCTGTTGTGAAATAATTCATTCTGTTGCAAGTGAACAAATGTCCACTTTGAGATGACAGTTTCTTGTTCTAACAGCGAAACCTAAAGTAAATGCATGCACTGCAGAATAAACCCAGTCTATCAGCACAGCGGTCCCAATAGAGAGCTATAATCAATTTTCCTTGCATGTTAAAAATTGATTGCTCTTTGTTTGCTGTTGGTATTGAACTGACCCCTTGTAAGATAAGGCAATTGTATTCTTACCTTGTTCACACTCAGACCCAAACAGACGAGGTCCATCAGTCACATGACCAGCCATCCATCAGCAGCAGCCGACAGGCTTTCAAGGCTAATGCTAATTCCTCCCACAGGTTGAACACGTTTCACTGTGAAATGTGTTCACTTTCCACTCCTGCAGTTCAGTTCTCTTCGAGTTTCTGTGGGACTTTTACAGTCGACTCTATTTGCAGATTTCTTCATATCTAAAATGTTAAAACGAAAACATGTATTGGAAGCTGACTCACCTGAACACAACTGTAGAAATAGAAATATGGAAGATTGTAGCTTCTGCAGTAGAGCTCAATGTGTTAATGCACATTAAGCTATATTTGGTGTTTGAATACCATGTATAGAAACTCCTGGGTGTGAAAAGCAAACCGACTTTCTGAGGTGGGAAACAAACAACTTCAGTGTTTTTTTAAAAAAAGAAGAATTGGGAAACATGTCTGAGTTAAAGGCGTATTTTCTTTTGTTGGCTCATGAAGACAAACATCCCTAACAAGTTGAAGAGACGTAAACCTCAGGCAGGAGTTCATCTGGGTATTTGACCATTCTTCTTTGAAGAATCGGTTCAGTTCATTTGAAAAACCTAAACATTGTCTAGCTGCTTAATGTTAGTCCACTAACATTAAGCAGTGGACTTCATTTTCAGAGCAGAAATGCCAGGAAGAAACCCTGCAGGTTTGCAAAACAAATTACATTTTTACCTGAATCTGAATTAATACTGAAATTCCTCCTCAGTCTGAATTCCCTGGACTGTTCTGGAGTATTTTTATTCGACAAACTACACAGGACTTTAGTGGTTATGTCACTTGGCTTTGGATGTTTTTTTTTTTTTGTAATATGCTTTTGGTTGTGTGAAATCTTATTGGTGTCGACAAATATTGAGATAGACAAATCAAAAACATTTTTGATTTGTCACTGTGATTATTGTCTGTTGGAAAACCCAGAAAGGTCCGACTTTTACAATGACTTCAAATTATTACATCCAGTGCAATGGATGTAATAATCCTGAGCCACAACTCAGGACTCACAACTCACAGAGAAGAGAAGAGAAGAGAAGAGAAGAGAAGAGAAGAGAAGAGAAGAGAAGAGAAGAGAAGAGAAGAGAAGAGAAGAGAAGAAGCAGGTTGGAATGTGAAGAGAATAACTCAGTCTGTCTGACCTGCAGCTCTGCAGCAGCAGAGAGGAACCTGCAGCTGCAGGGACATCAGAGACGGCAAACATATTTTCCTTTGTGAGCAACCCTGACAGAAATCCAGACTAAATCTGCATGGGCAAACACAGACATGCAGACGTCAGAATACTTATCAAAGATGGAGGGCGAGGTTTGGAGCGAGGAATAGATATTAGAAGAAACAAACGGAATTAAAATCACATGTGAATAAGTTTGTTCCTGTGATAAGTTGTTAAAAAACATGACATGCCTTCCTGTCTTCTTCTTCGTGGTTTGTGCCAGTGGTAAAATCTGATTGTTGATCATGTGACTTCTGTGATGTGAAAACAGTTTTTCCGTTGCAGGTTTGCGAAATAAACAAATTGGGGGAAAAAAAAATCGCATCCTTGCACCAAAAATTTTATTTTATTTTTTAAATTGTCGTTTCTATAGTTTCTTTTGACATGTCAAAGTGTTCAGTTATATGGTCTGTGGCAGGAAACCACCCATTACGGATGAGCTCTACAGGCTGAGCCGGCCAGAATGATAACAGAAGCTTGCTGAAGGCTTCACAGAGTCCATGTTTTCTCTGCTTCTTGAAATATCAATGACTATTCGGGGGTATATTTACCATTTTCTGCTTGCATGTGTAATTCAGACTCCATTCAGATTAACAAAGTATAAATAATAAATTTTTTCAGAACATTGCACTAAATCATTTGTCTTCCCTTCATCTCCACGTCTGACAGGAAGCCTCGTTTCCTGCATCTCTCTTCGCTCTCAGTCCCATTTGTGAAACGTTCAGTGAAGAGTCGTAATCATCTTCTGAAACATAAATGATTTGATTGAGCCGCGATGCTTCACAGGCAACAGCGCTGCTCATTAAAGGATGCATTAGACATGAGGAAAATGCCATAATGCATTGAGTCACTGGTGCCTGAAAAATTCAGCTCTGTCTTCACAAGCCTCTGCACATTTCAGAAATCATGTTATCGATGGAAACATGAATTAAAACGATTCCCTGACAGTTTTCTTGTTGCTACTTTGATTAATTTAACTGGAAAAACAACTGAAGTCACACAGATGTGATGAATAAATATCTGCTGTTAGAACGTTTGAGTTGTGATGTATGAGGGATTTTCCAGCAGTGCAGGTATATATAGTCGGGTGTTTGTCATCCAGTGTGACTTTGCTTTGCTTTGGACTCGATGGAGGCAGTTGTCCTCCATCGATCCATCGATCAGTGTCACTGCATCGTTGTCTGGGCCAGGTCGCTCAGCACAAAGGTGATTAGCTTGATTCTGACCATGCCTCGCAGTTTGAAGTGATCATTAAACCAATTTGCGGGTAGATTTCCTGCTGCCTACGAGAAAATATTACAGCTTTTTAGTCACATTCATTCGTGTCTTCCAGAAAAATGCGACACTTTGGACTTCATTCATTCATCTCTCTTCCTTTACACATCCAGTATGGGGTGGCAGGGTTAACAAGTTCACAAGGAAAACCCAGACATCCTCGTTAGCTGCAGCTCCATTGACCTTATAATTGTGCAATTTGAAAATAAATTGATGGAAACGCAGCAACTTAGAATTTTTGATGAAAAGTTTTGGTTTATTTTGCAATAAAACACACTAACGACAGGAACAACAACAGGATGTTACCACTGTTGGAAACCAGGAAGAAGAAGACAGGAAGTAGTTGGAGGATGGACTCCTCCAGGGTTGATGATCTGCTGTCTCCTGATCAGGTGTTTGAATTACTTTGGTTCCTCAGGCTGTTTGGAAAAAAGGCAGCAAACAGAAAAAAACGGCCTTGTTTTCAGTCTTTCAGTCCAAGTTTTCAAAGATTCAGACCTTCCAGCTATTTATATGGTAACCCATTCAAAAAACAAAACAAAAAAATGAGACGAATAACTGTAGTGTTTTGGAAGAACAAACAAAAAAAGAGGCATTTTGTGCCAAAAATATAATTCCACTCTTTAGTATTATTTTCTTTTTTTCTCACAAAAAGAAAACAGGCTTTTTCTCAGTAGACTGAATTACTGTGGAAATAGGAGAATCAGACAGCAGGCAGGCGCCGTGCAGACATTTCATGTTTGCTGTTTGAAAACAGCTTTTCTGTAAACTTTGTGAAATGCTTACATTTTCCCCTTTTGTTAAAAGCTGAGCTGAGATTCAAACAAACCTGAGGATTACTCAGACTGAAAGCTGAATTGTTTCTCCGTTTCAACTTTATAGTCGCCTTGTTTTATTACAGCTCCATAAATTTCACTGCAGTGTTAGAGAAAAGGAGAAACATTGTCAATAAAAGGAGCAGAAAATGTAGAGTTAAAATGTTTCATGTGAGTGATTTGTGAAAAGAGACGCGATGCTTCTGCCTCTGGGTGATAACGGATATTGTTCAGCAGAAATTTTACTATTCGTGGTATTACAGCAAATTAATAACCCTGTGCTTGCTGGCGTTTAAAAGTTCTCCATCAGCTTGAGTTTTGCTGGTTTCCATTTCTGCCTGAAGTTTCTGTTTTCCCAGAATCCTCCTGAAGCTGCAACTTCAACCCGAAACAAAAGCAGCTTCATCCTCAAAATCCAATCTATTTTCTTTAAAATCTACACTGAAGTGAAGATGCTCTCTTTGAATTCAGCATGCAAACACACTGCAGATTCTGATTTTTATTTTCATTTCACAGTGAGTCAGAACGAAAACAACACATAATATTTAACTCCACTGCTTCAACCAACAGAGGTGAAAAAGTACAAGTTCTGGTAAGAAACCAATAAAGAAACCAATAAATATTGAAATAAGACTCAAGTTTTCCATATTGCATTTATTATCTAGTTGATATATTTAAGGAAATGTTAAAGGTTAAAATCCTGACTTTTAGTTAAAAGATCCAACATGAAGAGACAAAAACTCCTGAGAACAAGTGAACCATTCGATATTTTGGAGAACTTCAGTGACTGTGTTTCAGTCTCTCAGCTTCCTGGATCCCATCAGGAGTTTCTGTACATGCAGGCTGTCGCTTGGACTGATGATGTGCATCCTGATGCAGTCGGCAGCGTTAAGAAGCCGGGCGTCCTCAGGCACTCTGCACGAGGGATATGAATAAAACACTGATACCAAAGAGAAAATGGAGCTTCAACAGAAGTCACTGCGGCCTCACACCGACTCCGTTTCTGATGCAATTATTGGATATCAATACTGAACATGTTCCCAAACCCAGGGCCAAATTTTACAATCCTTCACCTGAAAGTATAAATAAGTGTAATCGTTTTATGGAATCTGTTTTTACTCTCATCACAGCTGAGCTCTGCAGAGCAGCTGGACGCTACAAACTGCTGTTCATCATTACCATGTTAAAGCCGAGCTTCAAGCTCCGTCCAGCCGTTATTATCTGTGAAATGTGGGGTCGGGTCGTGGAGGCAGCAGCCTGAACAGAGAATCACCAACTGATCCCAGGTCAGAAACATCTTCATGTTCTGGGTTTCCTCTGGTGGGACGGGACCGGAGGAGGACTGGTTCCCAACCAGAACCTGCCTCCACTGGCTCCTGTGGAGGAGCAGCTGCTTCTGGGCTCTAATGAATCCTGAACAACAGTTTGTGTTGGTTGGTTTCCGGCAGGCTAATGTCAGAAGGGAAGCTCACCAGAAGCAGAATGTTTGACTTTTGGGTCTCAGACCCTTTTTTTCTTTTTTCTAGAAAATTTCTGAGATTAAGCTCAGATTTTCTGAGGTTTATTTCCTCGCAGATTTTTGGAGCTCAGAGATGAATCTGAATCTGTTTTTATTTATTTATTTGACAAACATGCAGTTCTCCATCTTCTCTGCCTGCCAGCCCTGACGCTGTCCCACCATGTGTGTCCTGAGGTCTGGGGAGGCTGATGAGGGGATCAGAGCAGCGCAGCCTGCAGTTCTTCCAGTCTGAGGCTGAAACAGAAAAAGAAGAGCGAGAGAGAAAAAAAATCCCACTTTGACCTGCGCAGGACACCGTAGAGGCGGAGAGGTTCGGCCAGGCAGACGGACCTCCGCATGATTGACACGGGGATCTCGAAATGACGTCAGCCGGAGGCGCTGCCTTGCAGGAGCGCGTCGGCAGAGAGGGAGAACGGCGCGGCGCGGTGCGGCGCGGCGCGGCGGCGGAGAGCGGAGCGCGTCTCCAGACCCGACAGAGGGACTCCGGTGGCTCACACAGGGTAAACTCACCTCCCTTTACTTCATGCGTTCAGTTTTACCTCATTATCACACTTTTCTCTAAATAGGAAAAATAATGATAATTTATTAAACTTTAGAAATCCGACCTTCTCGACAGGGAGGTTTTTATTTGCATGATTTATTTGCCTGTTTTTACTGGAGGGATATATTTAAGAAAGAAAACTTCATTTAGATATAGAATCATGTGAAGCGTGTTGAGGGAGAAGCTCCGTGTTTTAATCTTTAAAGGTCACATTTCAAATATTCTGCTCTCTGTCCTGGTTTGTCGGTTTCGGTCCAAATCTGCACCTTTAAAATCTATTTCCACAGTTTGTCATCATGCTGGTTGTTGACTCCAGTTAATTGTGTCTCTTCCCATTTCTGGTAACTAATTCCTGTCCACGTCTCCCTCCTGTTAGGTTACTCGATGCGCCACTCGTGCGTAACGCGCACTGGCACCCTCTCCAGAGCGCGTTCCAAACAGAATGAAAACAGCATAAAGGCGACCGGGAGCCGAGCTCTGCAGCTAAAATCAGATTGTTAGTGTCTGACATCGAGGGAGGACAGAGGAGCTGGAGGACACCTGTCTCTGCTCAGGACCAGAGAGGCATCTCCTGTTACAGAAAGTCATTTTACATTTTTTAAAATAAGAAATACAAGCGAAAATCAAGGGAATCTGAAGACTAAAAGGACTGTAAAGTAAACAACAAGGAAAGTATTGTGTTTGGAGAGCTGTAGCACCAAGAGCCCTCAGCGTTTCTATTTGAAGAGAAATCCTCTGGAGTGAAGTCTGTGTGTTTTTAAGTCAAGAGGGAGGTAAGAGCTCAAGCTGTTGGGTTCTGAGATGAAAAGATGTGAAATTGCTGCCAGTAAACGAAGCAGAGGATCATTTGTGATGAAATAAGCACCGATCCTCCATCAGCCTGACCTTTTCTCCTGCTCTGCAACTCCTGCTTATTTTTGCTGACTGATGAGGGAAGATGTTAGAAACAGAGCTTCAATTCAAGTCCACTTTTTAAAAATATTGTTTTCCCTTTGAAGATGCTCCCAGTGAAGAAACCTTGATCTGAACTCAGACACCAGTGGAACATGATGGAAAACGTGACTCATCCAAGAGGGGAGCTGCCGGTTTGCAACGACTCGGTGGACGCGTCGGGGAACGGCTCCGACCTCAACTGCATCGTTCCGTACTTCGACGCCGACCTCTACATCATCCTGCCAATCATCTACTCTGTGATCTGCGCGGTGGGGCTGACGGGCAACATGGCTGTCATATACGTCATCCTCAAAGCCCCGAAGATGAAAACGGTCACCAACATGTTCATCCTGAACTTGGCCATTGCAGATGACTTGTTCACCCTGGTGTTGCCGATCAGCATAGCTGACCATCTGCTGAACTACTGGCCTTTTGGTGAAGTTTTGTGCAAAGTCATCCTCAGCATTGACCACTACAACATATTCTCCAGCATCTACTTTCTGACGGTTATGAGCATTGATCGCTATCTGGTTGTCTGGGCAACGGTCAGTTCAAAGCGCATGCCGTACCGCACCTACAGAGCGGCCAAAATCATCTCGTTTTGCGTCTGGCTCCTCGTCATCTTCATCGTCATGCCCTTCACCGTTTTCGCCGGCGTCTATGTGAATCCACACGACGGCAGGAAGAGCTGCGTGCTGCTCCTGCCGATGCCGGAGGCTCTGTGGGTCAAAATGAGCCGAATCTACACGCTCATCCTGGGCTTCGCCATTCCAGTCTCTACCATCTGCATTTTGTACACCATGATGCTCTACAAGTTGCGGAACATGAGGCTGAACAGCAACGCCAAGGCTCTGGACAAGGCCAAGAAGAAGGTCACCATCATGGTGTTCATCGTGGTGGCCGTGTGCCTGTTCTGCTGGACGCCGTACCACCTGAGCACCATCGTGGTTCTGACGACGGACCTCAGCAGCACGCCTCTGGTGATCGGGATCTCCTACTTCATAACCAGCCTGAGCTACGCCAACTCCTGTCTCAACCCGTTCCTGTACGCCTTCCTGGACGACAGCTTCACAAAAGCTTTTAAAAAGATGATGGAGTGCAGACCGGCCTGAATGTGGGCGACGTTGGACCTGACATTGACATCTGCGCTGTCTTTTTTAAGGCTAGGAGACAAGAGTGGGGCTGTAATGATAAAGATGGATTTTTGGTTTTTGTTGCTAGTTAAAACTGCGGTATATATATTATATATATCATAGTTGATGAAACTGTCGGTTTGTCATGGTGGTGTTATGAGACAGATATCCTGAGAAATCCATTTCCTGTCGCATCTCCCAGTGCTAGCTAGAAACCACCAATCAGGCTTAGTGTTGTCAATCATGAATGCTATGGCTAATTAGCATGGCTGCTGATGATGGCGGATAAACGGTTTTCCTGTAATGGTGAGTTATTTTGCTGCAATTTGCAAATTTAGCAGCACATACAAAAGGATGATTGACAACACTAAGACCCTCCTTCTGGCTCTGATTGGCTGTTTTTGGTGCATTTCTTCGGACGGCAGCAGCAGCTCAGGGAGGAGGGAACGATCACAGTTTTAACAAAAACAAACAAAAAAAACATTTCGTTAAATAAAAGTTACAATGTGCAGCTTTAAAGCTGATCTCTTACTGAGTCTGAATCCACATTGTATCTCTACACAAAGCTTTATTTGGTTAGAAAAAAAAGCAAAACAAGTCTTTCTGGAATAACTAATAAAGTTTCATTAGATAAATCGTAAGAAGCAGAGAGAACAAACTCAGCTTCTGTTATTCTCGAGGTAAAAGTGGAAACAAATGAAGAAATTTGTCATTTCAGCAACAAGCATCTCTGTTAAGACCAGTCACACTTTGCCCTGTGTAGCTTTTATAGAAGTTGTCACACAGAGGGAAATATTGTGTTAGAAAGATGAAAAAGAAGCAAGAAAGAAAACTCCCTGTTATTTATGACTAAATGACGGATGCCAGACGGGTCACCTGTACTGGACTCTGCCTGCTCCTCTGGGACTAAAGAAGAACTTTTAAGGGTCAAACGTGATCAGTCACAGTTGGAGGGTAACATGATGACATTTTTATTTTCACAACTTTTGTGTTTGAATTACTTGATCTTATATGCAAAGAAACTGAAATTTGCTTTCCCCAAACGGAGCCGTGTCAATGCAGATGCTAACATTCAGGTTTGTCTGTCAACAAATGGGACAAAAACAGGAAAAATTAGGAAAAAATAACTCATTATTTCTAAAAGATCAATGGATTTTTCCAGTGTGTGTGTATGCGTGTGTGTGTTTGTCCCTCATGTGAATTGTCTTTTGTAACTCAGAAAAGCACCTTACCGACCCTGGCAGCCGGACTGTAAGCCTAACATACAACAGGCATGGGACAGCAGGGCTATTTCAACTTTTGTCTGTTTCTCTGCACAGATTGTTGTGTTGGTGAGCTTTTGCTGCCCCCTGTTGCTGACAGGTGGTATAACCTACAATGCAGCCGAGCCATTTGTTGAGAAGCCTTTTGCCAAGTCAGTAGGTGCCATGTCTTTCTATTAGCACTTCATTGCTAATGTCATTAGTAACACCAGTAATACTATTAGTTATTAGTCTAACACATCATTTCTCTGGAGATAGAGATATCTACACAGTTTGTTGTACATAAGTAAATACCAGAATTAGAGTTTTAAGAGAAATGTCAAAGGAAATTTATCATCGGTTAAATCATGGAGTGCCTGTAAAATCCCAGAATTTAACTTTTACTTGTGCAACAGAGCATGGAGTTCAGGGCTCTGACCGCATCAACAGACTCACAAATACTGTAAATAGATTAGCCTTTTTTGTATTTACCTGTACAGAAGAATGTATAGTCATAGTATAATACGTATATATATATATATATAAGATTCAAATTATATAAATGATTATATGATTATAAAATCCTAAAGAAATATTCTGCTTAAAGTGGCGTCACATGGATGAGAACCTATCTGAGTTTGCAGTCATGAATCATTACTTAATGCACACTGTAAGAAGAATCACAGTGCATCATTTGAAATGTTTATGTTGGAGCTGTCTTTAGTTTTTAAGAAAGATAACTTTATTTTCCCAGTTGCAATCATGTATTTTTGGATTTTGAATCATGTATTTTTGGAATCATCAGAACTGCGCAGAAAGATTAGATTTTTATAGTTCCAGTGTTCAATAAAACAACATGCATAACACGTTGCTCATGAGAGTGGTTATTGTTCTGATGAGGATGGATGAGTCTGGGTGATGTCACAGCGACCAGGTCGGAGGTCACTGCGTTGAGTCACTGGAAGGTCACCAAGTCTGTTGCCACGGCAGCCTGTGGTGTCCAGGATGTACTGCTGGCGATAAATCCTCCCAGGAAATAAATCACCACCAGGTTTACCAGAAAGAACAGGATGGATTAAGACACATTTCTGTTTTTCTTTTATTTATTTTTTATTGTTGCAGTTAATCACCTTTAGAAACTTTAAAGAGGATAAAGTAGAAACACCAACTGAAATACGAGACCCTTAATGGACTCATATTGCATTCAGATGCTTTTTCACTTTTATAGGTGTAAAAAGCATCTTTTATTTGATTTGAATAATCTTCTTATGTTTCAGTAAAATCCAGACTTTAATTTGACGCATTTACTCAGAATGGGGAATGAGAATCACTGCATTTCTGATAATCCGTGAATGTCAAAAACCGCAACAGCAATTTTCCGATTGTGATGTTTCCATTAAATAAGAAGCACAATTAACATCACAGCAGTATGCTGCTAATGATCATTAGACCATCATCTTCCTACCACTTCCTGTCATCTTCTTTGTAGTTTCCACCAGTAATAACATCCGGTTGTTGATCATGTGACTCGTGATGCGAAAGAGTGATTCCATTGCAGTTGTGGAAAATACGCTAATTTTGATGCAGCCGTAAAACCACTTTATTCTGGTGATTTGATTTGGCAGGAAGTACTTTAGAAATTCACATAATCATGTTGTTTCAGTTCACTTTTCCCCTGAACTTTCAAAAGCAAACAAATGTCAAGCATCACCAGAGTTTAACTGCAAGTGAAGCAAAATTCCTGTTTCCAGGAAGTCCTGGTCCATTCAGATCATCTTTTTTTCTGTCTATTAGGTCTGACAGAGAGTAGAAGAAGAAAATCATTTTGCTGCTGAAAGACCCACTTATGACACCAGTTCAGTTGTCATCCAACGACCTCCACGTTTATTAAAAATGACCTCCTGGTCCACAGAGTTCATGATGCCATGGACTCTGACTGGATTCCCAGGGAGGCCCACAGCATCACAGAACATCCATCTCACCCAACTGTGACCTTGTAAAGCATTTCTAGATACCCAGCCTTCATTTCATTAATTCCACCTACACTGTTCCCCTGGCAACTGCCAAACCCAGATTCCCCCATTGAACCGTAAGACAGGAGAGTGATTCATGTCTCCGAAAGGTGCCGCTGCTGTAGTGTCTGCAGTCAGCATGCTGGATCGGAGAGCAGCTGCTCGCCCATGGAGACCAGTGAAGCATTTTGAATGCTGAGCTGACCTCAAGTTTGGAGATTCGACACGATGCAGGAGTTTCCTGAGATCCGGTGAGGGACCCGATATTTTGAGGTTTGAAGAGACATTTGGCCTCCATTGGTGGATTTCACTGGAATTCAACGCCTCGGTTACAGAACATCAAACAACATTTTGTTTAGTGATTTTGACTAACATGCTGTTATGCAAAATTTACTTTTTTTTATCAACTACATCATGTTATAATATCATTACCTAATAAAAACCTATCTGATGTGTTGCCATGACTCTTTTATGCATGTTTGAAAATTTTGTAATCGCCGTGGCAACCATTCATCTGTGCAAAATGCTTTAGTGGACGTAGCTCCGCCTTCGAGGGTGAAGCTCCTCCTTTAAGCTGTCGTCTCAGAGTTTCCACCTCACAGAGCAGCTGTCCCCTACGACTCTCCCACTCGGCTCCTTCAGACTAGTCAGCAGCAATTAGCAAACACCTGGTGGAACTGCGCATCTGCTGAGCTCATTAGAGGAGATAAAAACACAGAGGAGCCATGTTCTGATTACTTCCTGCTCACAAGGAGCAGGAGTTTTTTAAAGAGACAGATGCCCAATTTCAAGGCGTTAAATCATGAAGTCAAATTTCTTTTGAAGTCATATTTGAAATATACAATGAAATATAAACTTCATATCTTAATAGAGAAAAAGAAAGATTCTACAGCAGAATGTTCCCCCACATGGAGCAGGAAGAACATGTTTGTTTTTTATCTCGTATTCTCTGTGCTGCCTTCCTCCTTTTTACTCCATTTCCTAAATTGGAAATTTATACATGATTTAAATTTAGTTCCATATATTGGATAACATAAACCAATATGTTATATGGCTATATATTCATAATTCATTTCTGTTCACCTGTTTACACCAAATCCTGCACTTCTTATTCCAGACAAGCAGCAAATTTTCCCGGCTTACACACACACCAGCCCATTCAGGCTGTAGCATCTTTACCCAAGAACATCATCATCCGCAGTCAGTGCAGGAGACTGAAGCACGATGCTTTCCTCTGATGGATGGCTGCTCTGACAGCTAAGCTCTTGGTGCCCCAAGAAATCCGCCTTTAATCCACCTGACAGGGGAAACCGGTACCAGTCAGGAATGTAGCTCATTTTTCTAGATTCAAATCAATTCCATCCAGCATTTTAATCTTATTTCTTTTTGAATAAACACATCAGTATTACTAAACACAACAATGGTACTTTATACAGAAGGAGTTATAATCCATCCATCCATTTTCCAAAGCCCGGATAATTTAGAGAGACCAGTTAACCTGACAGTGATGTTTTTGGACTGTGGCAGGAAGCTGGAGTACCCAGAGAGAATCCACCATGCACCGGGAGAACCTGCAAACTCTGTGCAGAAAGACCCCGGGCCGGGAATCGAACCCATGACCTTCCTGCTGCATGGCAACAGGAGTTATAATATTAAATTAAACTTAATTTTGTGTTGAAAGCCGAATTGTTCCTTTTTTCTTTTTTTATGTTTCTCTATTGATGCAGTCAATCAGTTCCCAATGTGAGATGGATTAGAGGAGGACAAAATGGAGCCTCTGCTTCTGTACTTATAACTATTTACCAGTAGAGGGCAGCATTGACCTTAGTAAATGCACTGCAGGAATTATATGACTGTAACCTTCAGTAGGTTACTAATACTTTACATATTTAACTGGAGACAAACACAGCATATCGGGACAATTATTATGTCTCTGAGGAATTATGTTTATATGTGTGCATGTCTCTGTGTGTGTGTGTGTGTGTGTATGTGGTAGTCTGATAGAAGATATTTCCCATGAGGGCTGTTTGCACGTTCAGACAAGATGTCACAACTCTTTCCTTCATGTTCAGTGAATGTAACAAACAACAACATTAGCTTAGCTTACCATTACAAGGTGAAGGTAGTTGCCATGTTTATCAGGCAAACAGCAAATTGATTCAGAGTCAATAACTTGAAATAACTTATATATTGACCGACTACTTTAACACTCGTAAAATTGCTTGTGAACACAAATAACAGCCAATCACATTGCAGAATCAATCAACATTTGGTAGAAAGTGACTTTGATTACTTTTGCCAAAGTGGCGAATGTGAACTTTTCAGAAACTGTTGATCTAATGGGATTTTTATTTAACTATGTCTGCGATTATTTCTGTGGGAAAAGGCAAAAAATGATGATAAACAGCAATATAACAACTGAAATTATAATGTAAAGATGTTTCTGGGCTTCATCGAGAGCCTTCTGCAATGTTGCTAACAATGTCCTTCAGGTTGTGGAATGAGATATTTCAACCATCTTCAATCTGCAGCAACTGGAGGATGATTTTAGGCAACTGGAGCCTAAATGTTCTCGTAAAGCTGAATCTTATATAAGTAGAGAATTAGGAAAACCTCTTTTAGGGTCATTGGGGGCTTGTGTCTGTATCTCCAACTGTTGGAATCTAGAAATGAATGAACCTGACATCAGCTCTTATTTAATCTGTCCCTCCTTTCTCTCGCTAACAATCTCCTGCCTGATTGCTGTGACACAAAATCTTAAATCTCACGTAACTGAATGCTAAACGGACATTTTCTCTTGACAGGTTAGCAAACAGTTTTCATTCGATCACCAGGAACAGTGAGACGTGTTTGCAGAATATCTACAGGGAGAACCAGACTGACACAGACAGCACTTTCTTCACAGAAAGTTACAAATTAGTGTCTAAAGGTCTTTTAGTCACATCCAGCTATGTGTATAATATACCAGTAGGTGGCAGTGTTGTACTGTGTGCTGGCAGGGGAAGTAGCACAATCCTTAAATTGGCAGTCATGCCATACTTCCAAATGTATTCTGTTCTATTTATAGCAAGTAATTTATGAAATTGTGGCACTAATTACCTTCTATATAGTCAACTGTCAGGCATCCAACTAATGCCTACCAGAAAACACGCCTTTCATGCTCTGTGATTGTCATAAAACTACAGGTTTGACCCGCTGGCTGTTCCAGGTCGGTTCTGGTTCCTGGAACATTTCTACAAACATTTCTACATTTCCTACATTACAGACCAAATGGCACATCTGCTGTGACCCAAACAGGTGGAGGAATTGCCTAAGAAGTCGGTGTGACTCTGTGGTCAGCAATATCTGCCAACTGCCCTCCGTTCAGTCTCCATGGTAACCAACTGCTGCACTAGCTAATAACCCATTAGCTAATAACCCATTAGCAAGTGCAGTGGTTGTCTCCAGTGCCGGTCACATTTCCACAAATCTGCTAATGGGCATAAAGTGTATTGTTAACTTTTAGTTTCCTTTAGCGCTTTTGCTAAATTTGAAGATGTTTAGAACACTTAGCTCAGTATTTAACTTTAAGTTAAACATATTTTGATATCCGTGTTAAAGTTTCGGTTATCAGCTGCAGTTAGACATTTATATTCATGCTTTCATTTTGAAGTAGGTAAAGACTGTTTATGCACTGGTTGTGTTTTCCTCTCTGACATTTATCTCTGCTTCACTCAAACACTTTTTATTGCATTAGGATGCAATAATGCATCCTAACGTTTGTTACATGGAGGCATGCCAGGTGTCAAAAACAAAAACACAACAGGTGGACATCTTTGGCGCAGTTGTTTCCTGCAGGTAGGCTCTGAACCAGCCTCCATCTTGAAGCACATCGTTAGTCATGCAGCGTCTCCTCCATGAAAAGGAGTCCACTGTTTCACCCTGCAACGTCGAAGGCTCTGCTTATCTCCAATAAAAGCTGATAAAACGTTCATTGTTAATACATGGAACCAAAAATAAACCAAATTCTCCTTGAACAAGTGAGGCTAAAACTGAGGAGCAAAAGGCCAATTTATGAAAAAGATAAATGAAGGAACAGATGAAGATAAAGTCTGATGCACCTTTACAGGCTGATTACATGATCATGTGTTTCCTAGTAACAAGTGAGAAAAAAAAATCTATTCATCCAAAAGCAATAAAAAGGCTTTCAGAAATGGATCCTGAAAAACACCACAAGTTTCGACTTAAACTGTTTTGACAACAGTAAAAAAATTGGTACAGTGAAGGCAATAAAAATACTTTAACAATTTGATATTCACTTTCAGATAAGTTAAAACGTTCCACATACGTAATAAAAATCTGTGCTGTTAAGGTCAAAAGCTGGTTTGATGCAACAGCAGCAGATCTTTAATGATAAAAACCTCTGAGAACGTGTGAGATAAATGAACATCAGTCTTTGACTTCAGTGTGAGAAATAATTATAAAGTTTTCTTGAGTCACACCAGATTTCATTCTTAGATCCAACAGAATCAGATTTAACTTCTGTTTTCGTTGGATGTAAAACTTCACTTGCTCTTGTTGTACTCTTGCATTAAGTGGAATCAAATCTATTTCTGACTCTATACAAGTTTCCTGAACTCTGCTGTCCTGCTAGTGACGGAGTGGGGCAACGCTCCCACCTGACGCCTAATGCATAAACCATTCTGTTTTATAAATTCACTAGAACTTGTTTTCCTGTTGCAGCGTTATGAAGCCCACATGTCACAAGTGTCAGATAAATGACACAATACGTAACGGGTGGGAGTCACGTCAGGCTTAGAGTGGCGTGGAATAAAATCTGCTCTGAAATCAAAGCGATGCATCACAGCCTCCCATGATTCGCTTTGTCCTTGCTCGTTCTTTCACTCTTTCTTTCTCTTTGTGCCTTCCTGCTCCTCTTCCCCGCTTGCTCTTATCATTAGCTGATTACTCATCCATCAACATGAATTACGGAGAAGCTGAAGCCAAAGGATAAACTCCCATTTGATCCACTCATAATTCACCATGGGTGTCTGCATTTCTGCTGTGATCCTCCTCATGCAATATTCATGTTGTTGACATCTCAGGGGGGCCAATAAAACAAGCGCACACATAAACACACGCTGACACAATCTCCTTTTACCTTTGGCTTCATTAAGTGATGGAAGACGTTGCATGTAAGTTAAAGCTAAATCTAAAAGCTAAAACAAGCTTAAAAAGCTGCAATAGCTAAAAAAGAAAGAAAGAAAGAAATAAAGAAAGGAAACATACAGCAGGTACAGAAATGTATTTGGTGCTTATCTCAGTAAAAAGGTTGTGATTTGATGAAAAACCTTTCACATTCCTGTCAGAACATTACATGGCAGTAAACACAGGTTTCCATATTTCCTGTAGAAATATGACTTTCACAGCTCCCAGTGTTCACACTTCAGCTTCTGTTTATTCCTCAACCTTTAACCTGAACACACGCTTTAAAAAAATCGAAACTATTTGCTGATGAAGAAAGAACAGATGCACAAAGATCTTTCTGAACGGTCAGCTGTGGATCGACTGCACGGCTGAGGTCAGACCTGTTAGTCAGGGAGAATAAATCTTTGTTTCAGAGCCATTCGTCTTTCTTTGTCCTTTACGTCTCTTTCCTGCAGTGCCTCCCTCTCTTCCATTTCCCTGATGCTTTCAGTAGCAGACAGCAAAAAGGCTTACTCAGTATGGAAGAAACCCTGTGAGGTAACACACACAGGAAGTGACAACCTTTGAAGAATTACAAATAATCCACACCCATGATTTCACTTATAAGACGCAGGATATGTGAGAAGTTTACATTCATCCACTGTGTCCATAAAAACACGTTCCTAAAAACATCAAATTGACTTTTTATTATAATAATATCCTGACTTTGAACATGCCATAATGAAAACGTTTGAATATTTCTGAACATCCTGCTTGTTTCACGTCTCTCCCTGGTTTAACACACCTGGATCAAATGATGGCTCAGTCAAAGGCCTAAGAAAAACACTGACATGCTGACAAGGCTGTTGGTACCAGGGAGAGACTAAAACATGCAGCATGCCGGCCCTCCAGGACCCA
>VMRN01000138.1:240174-290174 GCA_010277015.1 Poeciliopsis turrubarensis | reverse complement strand
GGTGTTTGTGGCAGCTTGTTGTCCAACCGTTAACCTTCTTGTTTACTTGTTGCTCCGTCTCACTTGAAATTCTCAGCACTGCGTTTCTGCGTTTCTGTGTTTCTGTTGACCAAATCTTTGTTCAGTCTGACATCTCGACAATAAAGGTCCTATTATTAAACAAAATGTATTTTTATAGCTATCAGTGTAACTTGCACTTCTTGTTGTGATTTGGAGACGACCTTGTTTCATCTTCTGATGCATAAAACTTTGATATTCTTCAGTTGGGAAAGATAATTAAACATCCATATCTAAAAATACATCCATATCTAAAACCTTTTATTAATGTTCCCCTAAAGGCAATTAATGCATTAATCAGCAACGTCTTTTACTGCTCTGATTCTTCACTTGAACTCTTTACATTTTTCATTTCTGTGCAGTTTTTCATGGTTCCAATACAGAAGATTTTACTTCATCCTGAACCACATGACTCCTTTTGCTCACATAATGCAGCTCATGAGTAAACAGACATAGTTTTCAGAAGAATAAAATGCAAATAAAATATGCACACCGTTTAGAATATAAGCCATTATTCCATTTAATAGTTTCCATTCTGGCATCGTAGGAGAACATTAGTCAGATTTATTTCACATAAAGTCTAAAATTTAGCATTACTTGAATGATAATAACCTTAGCTTTCATAACTGAAGAAAGAGTATAGTCCAAGTAAGCTTATTTCATCTTCAGCCCGTTTTGTGAGCTGACTGGACCGAGTCAGATCTGTCATTTCTGTTGACCCATGAATACAAGATGAAATTCTGCAATATAGAGATGAAAAGCTTTCAGTCAGATGACAGCTCAGGGCTTGTCGTGTTTTTTAGGAATAAAAAATGGTTTGCATTGGCCTCCTGCCATCTGGAACATCTGGACTGGGTCGAGTTTAACTCACCTGTTCACCTGCACAGTCAGAAGAGGTGACAAAACAAAAACTTAACTTTGAACCCATTTTAAAAACAGGCTATTTGGGTATTTAACTTAGATTCTTGCAGCATCTGGTGATGAAACATAAAATAAATGCAGCACAATTTTGATTTCATCTTGTATGTTTGCTGAATTCAGTTGCAGATGAAATGTTGCTACCAGTTTGTTAACAGTCTTGAAAAGTGCATGAAATCACAGTGTAACAAAGTCGGCCTTCTATCACCTGAAGAACATCTCCAGGATTAGAGGACTAATGTCTCAGCCAGATCTAGAGAAACTCATCCATGCGTTTATCTTTAGTCGCATTGATTACTGCAACAGCGTCTTCACAGGCCTGTCCAACAAATCAATCAAACAGCTGCAGCTGATCCAGAAGCTGCTGCTCGCGTTCTCACTAGAACCAGGAAGATAGAGACATAACTCCAGTTTAAAGTCCCTCCACTGGCTCCCGTAGCTCAAAGAATAGATTTTAAAATACTGTTGTTAGTTTACAAATCACTGAACGGTTTAGCACCACAATACTTTAAAGATCTGCTGTTGTTGTATCAACCTGCCAGACCTCTCAGGTTCTGGTTCTGGTTCTGCTCTGCATCCCCAGAACCAGAACCAAAAGAGGAGAAGCAGCTTTCAGCATCTATGGACCAAACATCTGGAACAAACTTCCAGAAAACTGTAAAACAGCGGAAACCCTGACTTCCTTTAAATCTCAACCAAAAACACACCTGTTTAGAGTTTCATTTGAAACGTAACATGTAACAATGTACTTTTTTTTTATTCTGTCTTGAATGACTTTGTGTTTTGTGTTTATGATGTAAAGCACTTTGAAATGCCTTGTTGCTGAAATCAATCAATCAATCAATCAAATACAATTTGATTGATTGATTGATAACCTTTGTAATTTTCCAAGAAATTACATTTCAGTCAGCTGTAATAAAAACAAGTAACATACTCAGAAAAATTACAGTCATTATATTTTACAGGGTGACTCATAATTGTGGTGCAATTTGGTCCAACCTGTTTCCATGTGCTTTAATTTCCAGCTGTTTCTGTCCATACATTCACTCATCAGCAACATGAGGATGAACATGAAGCAGCCAGTAGGAATCACTGAAGCCTGTTTCATATCATAACCCTCAGCATCCTCCTATCATGATGCCAGGAAACTTTGACTGCATGAAAAATATTTTGGATTTGAAAAGATCAACTTGTGCAAAAAAAACCTGCTTTATGTGGTCGCCTGGTGCAGCAGGTTTTCTGGTGAAGGAGGCGCCTCGACTACAGCAGTAGTTAGAAAATCATCGGGGAGGAAATGGATTTTAGTTATTACACAATAAAACACCAGTGAAAGGGTCAGCACAGGTGCAATAGCCAGTAGCATGAACAGGATTGGAGTCTAACCTGTGAGATGTCCATGCTGCCGTGTTAACGTCGCTGAAAGCACTTTCTGCTCGCCGCACTAATTGTTTAGAGCTGTGAGATTTCATTACCAAGCCACCCACATTTTAAGCACCAAGCGTTCATTAGTTTATGGGATTAGTATTATGGGATTTCAACTTTATTAGACAGAGCACACAGCGATGGGAGGGTTGCAGGAGGCGAACAACGACATGGCAGGCAGTTCATTTAAAGTTCACTGCTGTCATTCTCAACAAAGACAAAAATCATTTTAAAAATTTTACTAAAATGCAAAAAAAATTGGAAGAGATTCTGGTCTGTGTGTTTTTTTTTTTTTAAATATATTATTGAATTTTCAACATTTTTTGATTTGAATAATTAAAGAAAATAAATGTTGCCTTCTAAATTACATTATTAATTCACTGCCTGTAATTTGATAAATACTTTAATTGGATCAAAAGCTTAAATAAAAACTCCCTGAAGAAAAATCCAGATTTTGATGCTGATAAGATTTGCTAACTTTGACCATTAAAAGTTTTAATTTTGACACATTTTATTGTCAAAATTATTAAGTTTGATGTTGTAATAATATTGTGATTGAAGTAATGCTGTAGCAACACCAACTTCACTATAAAAACAACATCATGTTATCAGTAAAAATAACTTTACTGACTTTAAAGACGTGAAAGTGATGCATAGAGAAGGTCGACTGCAGAACTTTGCATTTAGTCAAATCTGTTTGACGGTTTTATCATTTTACCTGATGGAACTGGTTTCAGTTTTTCAGGCAGCAGCTGAGACCAGCACTGCAGGAGACGTCACACCTTCGCAGTTATGGTTCATTTATTACTCGACATGTTTTCATTAAGTTAGGGTTACTTAACTTGCAAAGGAACCCTGGTTTTAATGAATTCATTTTGTTACATTGGTGAGTCTGGGTAATGCACAACATGTAATACAAAAAGCTACATTTTTCATGACTGTTTTCTGTTTTATCTTAAGCTTTATGTTTAAATTTCGTTAAGCTTCATGTGTACTCAGACCACAGCCTGCAATAGTTAACACCTGACACCCTTTATAAAAATAGTTTCTGTTTTAATAGTGCAATTTTAGCAAATATACCTTAATATGAACTAATACGCACATCTTAGCACTACCACAGAAGCTCACAATCAGCACCAAATGCTAGCTAATATCAAGTGACATTGTACATTTCAGCTTCCCAGCTGCATTTTCTTTAGTTTATATGTTCAACAAAAGAATCAGCAAATAGCCAAATCCAAAAGTATTGAACGCTGCTTGTACTTTGGGTGAACTGTGTGAGAGAGAAATATTTCCAATAAAGCAAAAGAGCAAATGTCAAGTTTGTATGACATTAACCGTATCTTACTTCAATAGGGCGTTATTTCAGTGTTGATAAGAATTTGTTGTTAATAAAGTCAACCTTCTACAATGACTAAAGCATTTTAATTTCTTAGATAACTAAACGTTGTGGCGTAAAACACACGAAAACAAAACTTTGAGTGAAATCTCCTCATCCTGGGAAGGTGATCAGTCAAGGTCACAGTCGTATTGTCTGCAGGGAACTCCTCCCTGCCACCCATCGGCCCATTTATATACCTCCTGCTGATCAGTATTCATACAACAGTGTCTCCGCTCTGACAGCAGAGATCAGCTGGATCCAGCAGCCGAAAGGTCAAGAGAACGGAACTCATTTTGAAGCGTGATTGGACAGGTGAGTGAAGGATGAAAGCAGAAAATGGGACTGCAGAAAGAAAGGAGGCAAGAGAGAAGAAATGCAAAATAAAAAAATAAGACAGTAGTGAAAGGAGAAGACACTTTGATTAGATGTTTAAACATCTTGTGTTGGGTTTTAGGTGAGGAAGGGGAGGAGCGGCTCCCCTTCTCTCTGACACACCTGACAGAATGTCATTAACCCACCAAGGAGAAGGCTTGATATAACCGGCGCTCATTGCGTCGAAGCACAGGAGATCGATACGGAGTAATGGCAAAATAAATAGAGAAACTGTAAAAACGCCAGAGCTCCTGTCACGGGAGATGTTAATAACCGTGGCACCCAGTTCATCGCTCTCATCCTCTGTCCGCTCAATACGGGGCTTTGGAGACAAGTGCAAATCACCGCTGGCCTCTCGGATTGACCCCAATCACAATCAAGAAGAGCTCAGTGAAAACAAAAGGAAACAACAATAACAGATGCAAATTATGCTTCAGTGCTTCGGCGGGAATTAACCTGCTTAACCTACAATTAACAGAAATGATTTAGATATGTCTGGGATGATTTCATCTATAAATAATCTAAATAAGCAAATGGTTCAAAGGTAGTATATAATTGGGGAACCAACATTCTGCTGTTTGTGTGGGAAGCTGCCCGTCAGGTTTTTATGTTTTACGCTACTTAGTGCTTCGCTTTTATGGACACAGAATGTCTTCAAAGTCCTGTACTTTGCTTTCCATGTCGTCCTGGACTCACTGCTGATGTGGCCAAACCACACGTGTCTCTGGGCTTGTAATTTTATGTTGCTGTAGTAACTAGTAGTAACTACAGTGGTAACTACAGTAGTAACTACAGTAGTAACTACATTATTAACTACAGTAGTAACTACATTATTAACTACAGTATTAACTACAGTAGTAACTACAGTAGTAACTACAGTAGTAGTTGATTTGAGATTGACTCTGAACATAAAAAAACAAAATCTCATGAATCTCATGAATTACTTATTTACTTAAAATAAGTTCTTATCTTTTGCTAGAAAGTTTTTTTTAAAGTTAGTTTTGTCTTATTTCAAGTGTACGAAGCTATTTGCACTCGAGACTTAACCAAAATTACTTGGGAAACTTTGTGCTTTTGCAGTGAATTAATTGTATTATTCTACATTTGGATTTGGAGAAAAAAAGTTAATTCCCTGTAGTTAGTTTATAGTGAGCTGTCATTGTGCACAAATGTTTGAAAAGAAAAAAACATCTCAGAAAAACACAGCAGACGTTTTAAAAAATTGTGAATGTTGAGTTTTTTAGTTTATTTAAAGGTTATAGGCTTGTGATGCTTGTCTCGGTAATACTGGTATAATGTGAGAAGAATGAGATTATGTTTTTATGAATTTCTTACCTTCAGGCTCCTTAGAGATTTCCCACAAACACAATCCTGAGAGATTTTTATGTTTGACCTTAATAAAAATTTAATTTCACCCCAAAACTAAAGATTCTTGAATCGCTGACGGCGAAAGATGAAGCATCGCTCCCTGATATTTCAGCTTATTCCCAACCTGCATCTAAAAAAGAAACATTGTTCTATCTAATCTTTTAATAACCAAACTTTCTGCAAACAATTTAAAGTGACATCCTCAACAAAATGTGGGGCACGTTGTCTTCCTAAATACAGTCATATTTATCTACAATACAAAAAATAATAACTTACTCAATAAGTTCAGGCAATACATTACAGCAAATGTTATTCATTCTAAGATTTTACTTGCTAATTAATGTAGACCTTTTTCATTTAGTAATTTGAGTACATTCACATAGAAAACATATTTTAATTAAACAATAATTTAAGTTGGAAAAAGTAGAATCCTTTAAATTGACATCAGTTATTAGAAAACTTTGAAAACTCTTTATGCATGCTTAATGATGAAATTCCTCATTAATACAAATGATTTAATATTAGCCAGTAACAAGCACCATAAAAACATCCAACAAAACCAATGTGACAGTCCTGGCATCATTCTGGCATTATTTGCTCTCCATAGAATTTGAGTCTTATTTCATATCCACCATTATAATTCCTCAGAACAGCTGCAGCTTTATCAAGGAGTAACTCTTCTCCAAAGTTCTTTCATTCCTCTTTGTTTGCTATTCTTAGTAAAATAAGCCAATTATATCCACTGGCATCTGCTTAATAACATAATGTTCTATGCAGAGCCTAATTTATGAAATTCCTGTAATTATGTTGTTAAAAAGAAAATTATCCCAAAAACCAATGGGCACCGAACCAGTTCAGTAAGAAACTGGATGGAAAAAAAGAAAATGTGAAAGTTTTTCTTCCAGATTGAATAAGTTGCTGCTCAGTTGAAATCATACCTATTTTTGCAGTGCAGCAAGTTTCCTCCTAAATATCGACCCATCTTAGAAAAGCACAAGTCTCACCTCTTGAGAGCATCTGCTCTGATAGATTTACCATTTCCCATTGTGAGTCAAGCCTTTCTGTCTAATTTTTGTTGGTATGAAATGAACAGAAGGATTTAAAGGTTTCATTGTGTCGGGGGAAAACGTGGGAGTTCTTTTCATCAGCGCAGTGAAAAACACAACCTGCCTATGCGAGCTTCAATCAAAGGGAAACGTTCTGTGTTCCTGCCGCTATTCATCCGGCCAGTCTTCCCCTGTGGAACTTTATTACCTGCTAAAAGAACACATACAACACCGATCACAATGAAGAGGCCACAGAAACCCCAAAATGGGCAGCAACAGACCTGCTGCAGGTTTTAGTGCCACAGTGATATGAAAAAGTTTTGCTGAATTGCTCATTTGAACCTCACTGTGGAGAGAAACAACGTAAAATGGAAGAGTGAAGAATAAAAGCAGAGAAACAGCTGCTCTTTCTTTGCGGATAATTGCATCATCCCAGTGAGTGTAAAAAAGCAGCCGCTCGCTGCAGAGGCTCATTGTGGATGACAGATGCTGGTAAGAATCGCAGCGTCTTCGTTTTGTCTGTACTGTTGTCGTCTGTAATGGGTTCACTTCAAAAGAAGGATGATGTTAACCTGGGAGGCGAATTTCAAGAACCAAATATGAGCTCAAAGCTCCGATCCAGATGATGCAACTAAACACAAATCTCCCCGGGGAAGTGAAGGAGCGATAGGAAAGGTATCCATGAAAACACAGAGGTTGTACAACAACAACCAGAACAGAACAGTAGAAAGTACATCATCATTTCCCAAGTTTTATTCTGACCAAGATTTAAAAAAAAAAGGCATTGACCAACATTCAGCAACAATATTTTGTGTTTTCCAGGCATATATTGCCTCTTCTTTTTTAGCACAGTCAACTAACTGTTACCTTAAGTTGTTAAAAAATGCTTTTTATATCAAACGTGATTTAAAGAATTTTAACTTTGTAATTTAATGGCTCTGTCTCCTTGATCACAACATGGCTCTTCTACTAACCCTTTGTCGTGATCACACTGAGAAGCAGCTCCTGTAATGAGCTCCGTTCCACCAGGTGTTTGCTAATTGCTACTGGCTAGTCTGAAGGAGCTGAATGGAGAAGCTGCTCTGTGAGGGGGAAACCTGGAACCAGCAGGTGGGAAGGAGCAGCTTCATCCTTGAAGGTGGAGCTAGGCCCACCCAGGCTGAATGGTTGCCATGGAGACTGGGGGATTTCTCAAACATGCTTAAATTTCAACAGATAAGTTACTTCTATATGTTATGTTCCCTCAGTTACTTGCTGCTTGAGATCCGTTTCACCGTGGCTCAGCAGGGTGTGCTGTGTTGTTGCCATAGTAACTACAATTTAGTCCAACTGATAATGTTCAATTCATAACAAAATTAAGCTAGATCATTTCTACAACCAGTTAATTACACTTCAGATGCGTCCTAGTTAAAGCAAATACAATTTTAACTCTGCTTCCATAACCATCATGTAGCAGCATCATCTTAACATCCCTCTAAAACACGAGAAAGAGGAGTCTGAATTAGTTTGTAATTTGGTTTTCAGATGTTGAGGGTATGGAAGCCCAGCAGGTGTCTGTCTGGTGACGGCTCTGAGCCACCATACGAGTATTTTGTCTAAACTAAGACTCTACTAAATGAGTCAAAACAAACAAAAAGAAGAACGAATAAATAAAACTGGAGACCTAAACATAAATTCTGATCTTGCTGGATTACAGTGCGTAGTTTGCAGTCGTGCTTCCTGCGCCGCAAAGTAAACAACCAGGCAGCTGTGATCAATATGTATGACCCTCTCTGCTACCATATTCATCCAGCTGCACTTTCACCTGCAGCTCAGCAGCAGCAAAACAAATAATACGGCTAACTTCAGACTACAAGATTCAGTCTTAGAGAACATGTTTGTTTTAGTTATGTATCATGTAACGGCATCAGGCCATTAAATCTGATGCTTTTTCTCCAGACCTACAAATGTTCCGTCATCTCAGGGAGATTCTGACAGCCTGAAAGCCGTTTTGGAGCTTCTGACAGGATCCGAGCCCCATAATGACTACTTTCACTTTGAAGCTTTGATTATGCTGCGAGTGCAAAAGAACACTGGATGCTGCATCTGCAGACACAGACTTCCAACACAACACCATTGATTCTGTTTAAATATTATTTTACTATTGACTCGTGACTTGCTTTTGTTTCAGAGAGAAAACAGAGTGTTCTTTCAAAGTCATTTTCCCCTTTCACAAGGAGCTGGAAATGTGAAAAGATTACATGTTTTACTGGAACTAAACTCAATACTATTGGGTCATTGTAGACAGATGACAGTGGAGTAAAAATGAACGCAATGAACCAGACATGCGGCTGTTATCTGAACCAAGAAGAACAGGTAGTTCCTACTGCTGGAGAAACATAGAGTACCTCCATCTCCTTATTCTGTTCATCCTCTTCTTCTCTTCAGGCTAATAGTACACAAATAGTACACTGTGTGCACAATTATGAGGCAAGTCTTATTTTTGGGGACTATTTTTATTAATCACTGACTACAGTTCTTGGTTAATCGAAAATGGTAACGAACTTCAAACATGAATGTTTCAGGAAGTAAAGGGGATGTTTTTGCTTTCTTGTGATCTATTTGTGTGCACAATTATTAGGAAGCCATTATTGCACAGAACTAATTTGAAACTGTGAAAATTAAAAGCTACAGTGGTGCATTGGTGCCGTTGTAAATGGAACAAAAAAAAGATGGAGACAAATTTTCAGTTTGTCTCCATGAGAAAAATGTCATTTATGCTGCAGGAATATGAAACAGAAGCAAACAAAGAGGAAAGGATTTGTTTGCTGCTATTTAAGTGTCAACTTGTTTCACGAGAGAATTATTTCATACATCAGCCTGAGGCATATATTATGGCTTTGCATTGTAAACATTGAAACACTAGCAGGATAAATTAGAGAAATGTGCAGGAAATGATCCAATAAAGGATCATTTATAAAAAAACGTCTGGCCTTAATTAAACATAGCAGTGTTGTACATTATGTTGAGCACCTTGGGTGTAATTTACCTGTCTAATATCAGCCACATTTTCATCAAAAACATTTTCAAAGATGGCTGAAAGAAAGCACCACTCACCGCCACTTCAAGCCCTCCGCGGTGAGGAGTGAGTGGCTCTCAGTGAGGACGCAGCGAAGCCTAAAGAGGCTCCAGAACTCACAGATTTGATAAAACTGCGTCTGCCTGCAGCTTCCTGTCCACTTTCTGAGGAAAAGATGAAAACAAGTTTATGTTTAGAGTGGAGCAGCTCGGCCTTTTGGACACACAGCTTCACGTTTCGCTGCCGTTTCCAGTATTTCATTTACAGTTTGGAAACATGCAAAACGTATATTAATGGCTTCTTTATTGATTTTCTGAATTTAAAAAATGAAATATTTGCAAGAGAAAATTAGAAAAAACAAGGGAATTTTTAAAATGTGGGTGAAAAAAATCTGAAAATTTTTTAGTTTTAAATGTCAAAAATTTGCAATAAAAACAAGGAAATTTAAAAAATGTGGGTAAAAAAATCCTCAAGGCTTTTGAGATTAATCTCTGAAATTTTCTAGAAAAATCTTGGAAACTGAGTTTCAAATTTTCAAAGGTCAAAAACTTTCAACCTCTTAAACTCAGAATTTTCCCAGTTTTTTTTGTAAAATATTTCTGGACTAAATTGTAGTTTCTGTAAAATTTTTCTGTAATATTTCTGGATTTAATCTCAATTTCAAATTTGTTTTTTTTCCTAACAAATTTGTGACTTAAAAGTCAAAGCTTTTAAACTGTTGGAAATTTTCAGAATTTAAAAAGTTGGACAATTTTGAACATGGTGAGCTGAATGTTTTCTGAGCTTAGCCTCAACATTTTGGTTGAGTCCCTGCAGATGCTGTTTGGTTGGCTGCTCCTCTAAATGAAATCACACATCACAGTGAAGCTGCTGCCTCTGACCCGCGGTCAGGTCGGCGGACGTTTCCACGTCCCTTTGGGCCTCATTAATCTGCCGCCGCATCTCGTCCTTCTAACTGCTGCTCAGTCACCTGGACATCAGACCAATTAGTCGACTTTCCTGTTTGCTTAAACCGCAGCAGCTCATTGTTCTGCATGCCTTTAACAGTGACACCTACCTGGTTATTGTGCTGCTGAACCATTTTACACCAGAGCTTCCTCATCCTGTTTGAAATGCTCCTCTGTCAGATCACCTAACAGAGTTTTGTCTGACATCAAAAGAGATCTCACTTTTTATCAGGAAGGTAATCCTGTATTTGGACTTTCATTTTAACTACCATGCTTTTGCATTCAGATATTTTAAAACAGATGAGAGAGGTTATTAATTCTGATTGTCAGATCAAAGCTCACTAATTGCCACTTTAAATACAAGAGCCTTAATTGATAAATTCATATTTAAATCTGTGGGGAAAATGAAACCAGAACACATGAAGAATTGGTTTTAATTTGGCAGAATAAAACTGTGAAAGTAAATGAATTTTGTTGGCAAATCATTTCAGCCCCATTTGACAAACTCTGCAAACTTGAATCTGCAGTTATTAAAACCTAAGAAAGGACATCAGTTAAGGTTTGATTTGGTGGGCGACATCTTTAGATATCTTTAAGTTGAACTTTGTTTCAATGACCATTAAAGAAACACTGCCTTGACTAAACTCCCATCTGTTTTTATGTAATCAACATCACTGTCATTGGAAACCCCAGATCACAGAAAGAATGACAGTGTAAGCACCACCTGGTAAAACCCCAAACAATAATTTGAGTGACATGATGCTCCAGAAAAGACGAGTCTTCGGTTTGTGAGTGACAAACATGAGCGTTGCTTTATAATTGTACGGCTGTCAGAGCTGTCACAGATAAGTCGAAGCAGAATGACACACAATGTGGTTTCAGGCTGAGTCCTGCAAAAACTACTCTTTACTTTCATCTTTTTTTATCTCTAGCACACGAAACATTCAATGCTCTCATGTCTTGATTTTCAGCAGCCATGTTTTATGCTGCTGTGCTTCCTCCCCTTCATTTTTCCTAATTATTTTCCACTGGGCTTGCTTTGAGGTATAAAAGTCCTGAGCATTCTCAGTGATCCGCCCAGCAGGCGAACATGTCATGTTCAGCATGTTTGTCAGAAATCATTAGGCAGGAAAAATTCACACGTTGAATTTTTGCTATTTCCTTTTCATTCTCTCAAAGTTACAGCAGCTCAATCAACAATAATTACCAATAATTTACATGTCAAAAGTTGGACTTTTAATGCTTTAATGATTTTCCTATTATGCTAATGTATGTCAAGGTTTTTATTTTTTGTTATTTTTATGCTTCCAGAATAAGGAGGACACTAATTGATTTTCTACTTTTCTATATACAGTTGAGGTTGTAGCACATATGAAGAAATCTATTGAAAAAGAACAAAAACTGTCACAGGAAGTAAACATCGGCGTTAAAAGTGCCATTATAAAAAAATATTATGTAAAGATGCTACCTAAAGCACACCACACCAACGCAATGCAAGAACTGTATTTTACCTGGTTACTTATATTAAGGTTTGCCTTTAATCAGTGTGAAACTTTTTACTTCTTGGTGATTTACAGCAGGAGTAAGCATTAAAAGTGAATGTTGACACTCAGAGATGTTGTTTATCTCCATTAACATTCTTTCTTTCAGAACCTCTTAATTTCTTTCCTCTTTATTCTTTAATTGACTGTATTTCTGTATTCCTCCTTAGTCCTCAAGTTGGCAGAAAAAGCAGCGATTAAAATCAACTTTACACACCAAAACAAGTATGAGTGTGTGTCTTTTCTATACATTGGGCATATGTGACTGTTTCTTTGCAAATTAAATATATTTCCTGCGTGTGTGTTGGTAGGTTTGTGTACTTAATTGCACTTATCTTTTCCTGGTGGTGTGTCTCAGGGGAGTCACTCTACCCCCCACTGAAACCATCAACACAGCAGCAGCATTTCCCTCTGTGCTGCGCGCTACATGCTAATTTTAACTGCAGATTTAAAAAGTTCCACTGCAACACAAATAACCTAACGGACGTCCACAGAGGGATTCCTGAACAAAAAAGTAACTGTGTGACATAAATTACGTCTCTCTCATCGGTACACAGAGTACCTTTTCCCAGGCGGATCATTTCCACAGTTTGCATTCACAGCAGAATTATTTCTGAAGCCTGTCATTGTTGTCATTTTAGATTTGATTTATAGCATGAAGGAGTTAACACTAAACACCCTGGACAGACATGACTGTTTTCTGTTCGATAAACATTATTTCAGTTCAATGAGGGTTTGAGAAAATTTATGTTTCCAGAGCTTTGCTCCTGGTCATTGAAAATTTGCCATTTGAACAGACCTGGACTTTGACTGGGCCTCTGGAACACATTTTTGGTCACAATGCTGCAGAATGGCTGCTGTGTTTGGCCTGTTGGTCCAGACTTTAACTCATGGACAGAAGAAATGCTCTGGAAAGGAGAAAACTTTAACTCAATAACTCCATGTTGCCAAGGCCCCGAAGCTGCCAAGCATATCAAAACTTTGTTTTCTGCTTCTTTTTTTTTTTTTTTTTTTCTTGAACGCATCCAATGAGGAGCTTAAACCATTTCAGGTGTGTGGAAGAAGGGAGGATTAAACTTGTGCTTTTCTAATCTAAGCACTTTTGATTTAAAAAATCCTTTAGCTTAGTGTCAAAGTGGAAGTTTTGAATTGGATACCAAGAGTCATTATCTGGCCATGGCGACATGTAGATGTTATTACTGAAACATCAACAGTATTCTTCAGTAAACTGTGTGCCAAATGAGCAATAACTGTTTTTTTACAACAATCTTTTATACCACACGTATCTATAATGAATTCATTTAGAAAAAGGCAAAATCATAGCTGGAAAAAACCATTTAAGATATTGCATTTTCTCTGCCTTTGCTGTATGGAGCACTTCATTGATTTAAAGACTGTTGTTAATGCAGAGACTGTAAGCCTTTCCTGACACTGCATCTCAATTACCGCGCTGGAAAATAAAAGAGCAAAAGAGATTTATGAGCATTCAAAATAAAAAAGTATTATCTGCTTTAAATAATAACCCCATTACTGCTGCTTGTGAGCTGATCTAATAGAGGCCGTTTCTACGCCGTGGAGTATTTATGAAGCTTTTTCCAGCGTGTTGGTTGGAGCCGGAAAATGAATACGTTCTTCTCTCATTACCATCCAGCAAATTATTTCAAACTAAACTAAAGTGCAACTAATTGAAAACCCTTTTAGATAGCTTCAATGTGACAGTGTGGAGTCAAGAAAACAGTTTAAAGGCAACTACATTAAATTCAATTACGCAGTTATTTCATTCCTAAGCTGAGTGTAGGCTTCTGCATGAAAAGACTAAAAAGGCGAAGTTCATCAAATTAAAACAATTTCCTGGAAAACACTAAAGCTGATTGCCAAATATATTTTTATTCCAATAATTTCTCAACACGGTACACAGCAAACTAAATTGTAGGTGTGATTTTTTAAAAATATCTAAGCCAAATTGTCAATTATAGTCCAGTGAAAGTTGGTTCAGTGACGCCTGATGATGTCACGGATTTCCTGTATTACAGTGAAACTTCCTGTGGAGAAAAGCGAAGACAGAAATATATGTTTCATAAATCAGAGCTGCTTTTAAATACCAGTGACTTGGCTCATCACACAGGTGTGTCAAACTGTCTGCAAACTTTGTACACGACTAGTAAAACTTTAAAATAACGTTATAAATAGGAGACGTCATGGAGATCTTGAATTTAATAGCCAATAAGCCTCTGCACACACTTAGGGATAATTATTTTAGCTATTAATGAATTCTGAACAATTTCAGCTCTGGCACAGAGAGGAAATGACATCTGCAATTCAGATTATATCAGTCTACAAATTAATTACAACCATGATAATAATTTTGCTTTAAAATTAGATTGAATTGTTTTAGTTTGGCCCTTTTTGCTTATGAAGAGTTTAATCAGGAAACCTCTGCAGTTATCTGTTTTCCTGACATAGAAAACTTCATAGTAACTTTATTACTGTATTTACTGCAACTGACTATTGGATGGATTTAGGCAGGAATCTATTGGACTAAGTAGGAAGAGTTGGGTATAATCTTATTAGTTGTTCTGGTCTGTTCTTTATAAAGTGTCTTGAGATGACGTTGTGTTAGAAAGAAAATGGCCAGGCCGATCATCTCTGGGTACTTGGGGAAATGATCTCACCAGGAAGGGCCCTGGGAGCCAGGGACATAAAAGGAAAGATGTGAGATGAATGTGATGCTTTTGGCTATTTTTGGATGCATACGGCATCAAAGTACAAAGATTAAAGACTGTGATGCTGCACGGTTTCACTAAAAACGAAGGAATTACAGTTTTTACAAGATCGTTTTGCAGAAAGCAGTTATAGCAATCACAAATTATAAACATGCTTTTGACATATTTTTTTAAAAAGTAAAAATAATAAAACATTTGACCAGAAATATATACTATTCCTTGAATTTCATATTTTTTGTTGTTTTTTATCTACTTAATTTAAATTTGTTAAGCTTAACTAAATTGTCATATTTAGCTCACTTTTTCTGTTCCCCAAGACTCTTGCATTATATGCTTGTTCCCCATAAATACAGTGTTTTGTCGTTCTCTGAGACTTTTAGTTTTTCTAATAAGCGTAGAAGATGAAATAATTGCAGTACAGGTGTCTGATGTACTGCAATTATTTGCATGTTTTGCCATTAATGCATGTGCATCAGATGCTGCATTTCTCTAATGGATCTGGACAGGTTGGCCAGTAATGCGACGCTGTCACTCTAGAAACGTGGACCTCAGGGATCCGCCATGTATTGGGGACACAGCTGCCATCTGCTTCACCCAGATTGCTTCATGCCTGTCCACTCCGGATCACCACAAATGCATCTCGTTCTTCGCAAGAGCAGGTAGCACGACAAAAGTTTAATTATTTCAGTAATAGTCATAACTCCAGCTGCTCCCCTTTATCCACCGCGTTCTAATTGGTTTAAATGTTGAGGCATGCAGGACGTGCTGAGCAGGAAAAGGAAGCAAACGTCTCCAGGAAGCGTCGCTTTTATCAGTCAGCATGTCCGAACTCAAGCAGCACAATTTCAGTCCATTTAGATGCTACCTGAATATAAAATCTTTAGGCTTCATGTTTATTTTTATGTTTACTTTACCCGCTCCAATTGGAGCCGCAGATGTTTCTGTCTAAAATAAGAGTGAAAATATTTTTACACACTAAGGATGGAAAATGAGGTCGAACAAATCAGATCGTCAAGATGACAGTCAGTGAAGAGACAGAAAAGACAGGCACAGCAGTGAAAAACACATTTCTACTGTAAATAAACATGAAAATTGAAATAGTTATAATTTAAGCCTAACTTTCTCAGTGGGCTATTGATTAACACTGAGATCTTTTCTTCTCTCATTAATATTTTACCCATGATATAGTGTAATGCATTAACTTCAGTGAGTTTCTTGTTGCAGTTCTCCATCAGCTGAACGAACTCATAAATTATTCTGCTGCTGAAAACACCAGGGAAACGTAGAACGTTCCCAAAGCGACTTGCAAAGTTCATGTTAGCACTCAGCTTTGGTTGGATCTAACACTGGTTTCATGGATTTACAGGGAACCAGGAAGGGAGCATGCATTTGTAGAGCTAAATAAATGTGGAGTCGTTTTAAATAAAGACACTGAATGCTATTACAAATCAAGAAAACAAAACAGAACATAAAACAGCATGAATGTTGCATTATAAATAAGTTTTCTTCTTGTTTGAGATGAAACAATATTCACAAACCGATCCGTGTCCATGTCACACAGGAGAGGCAGGTAGAGGACAGAGATGTTTGTGGGCTGCAGACTGGAGAAGCGAATGAAAGCTGCGTTTCCTGGCTGTTTTGTCGCTAGTAAAGCCTGTTGAGCCCACAGACTGAGACTGACAGATGAGGTCTCCCTCCGCTGAGCGGCCCTGTGGCTGATGAAGCCAAACATTTCCTGAGCCAGAGTAATGGAGTAGAAACAGATCAGACAGATTGTGTTGTTTTGCCAACCATGATCTATTCAACACAGCGTTCAGCCTTGGGATGAAGTGATTTTGTTTTGATTCTTCATTTCTTAATAAACATGCAGAGTCCTTCCTATTTGCTGGTCCTGCTGAAGAAGATGTGCATTAAGCTTTAGAATAAATCTATTTTTTACTAATCTTTCATCTCCATGAAAGATTAAACCTTGAATGTAGTAGTCAGTGGGTTATCCCATCTTTTTTTTTTTTTTAAGCAAAGTTTATCAGGGGACTCATGAACCCTGATAAGTTTCACTGGACTATGAATATCTGATGACACGGAGCTCCGTCAGCCACTATAAACTCAGGTTTATCTTGCTGCCCTGCACACTGATCTGGAGACAATCGCTCCAGAAGCTGTTGGTTTGGTAAATACAGCTGAAGCAATCGCTCCTGTCCATGGCCTGCAGGAAAACGTTGCTAGCGCTAGTGGTTTCAGGATAAAACAAATCCTACAATCACTTTTCTGAAAAGACAATTCACTATTGAGCAACAATCTAGTCTATTTTCTGCTTAACTCAGGCAACGTTATGTCTGCTTCATGACAGGCTTTGGAACAGGAAATCTGAAGCATCTCAAACTCTTCAACAAACTTTGACTTTCACTCTGAATGCTGCAGTTCTAATACACTTTTTCCTTTAACGCAACTTTCACTGCATCTGCTTGGAAACAGCACATTTTGTGACCAAATATTGACATAAATCTATCTTTTCAATAATTTATTCTGTAGATTCTCTGCTGTTAACATATGAAGCTTGTTTGATGATTTAATAATACATACCAGAGGATGGGGGAGGCTGTGAACTGAAAGGCTGGTTGCCATGGATATAGTCATCATTGGCAAACATGAGCTAAAGGAGTTGATAGAGCTGGATTTGAAACAGTTTTTGCAACAACCACCATCCAAACTGAGATTCTCATGACTGACTGTTGGGTTGTGCTTGTTAGCGAAACAATGAAATGTCTTTTCCTTCGACTGTTTGCAGTAAAACTGATGAGTTGCATTGTAAAATGATGAGGAGCTTAGTCATACTTATGTCACTATCTTCTTTAGAAGCTTCTACAATCTCCTTTTGTCAGGTTTTTATATATAGCAAAGTGATGTAATTTTCTGGCAGAGCAGTGATACAGACAGAACGCAGGGAAACTCTTATTACAGTGGCCAATCACGGCTGGGAGCTGGGACCTGTCTTCCAGCCTGGCTGTACCTGTTGCAGGTATCGTGCAGCCTGTTGAGTCCAGGAGAGTGACAGCTGAAACGACGAGGAGCTTATCCTGTGGCTGACTCAGAAACGGCTCCTCAGCTGCTTAACAAGGCAGAATGAGCTGAACGCTGCTGCATCCTGGTGGCGCAAACACTTGGAGAAGCTATTTTTACCTCCCCATCGCAGCATCGATTCACATTTATCAGGTTACGAACACGGGGTTCTCACTGTGTCATGAAATGGGAAGGAATAAAACCAAACTATAGATTACAACATGATATCGCAAAAGTTTATCTTATCAGATTTCACTGCCTTTATGAAACCCAACCCAAACACACAGGCAATACTCAGAGTTACATGTGAGCAACCACCTTTCAATTTAATTATCGGAAAAAAAATAAACATGTATCCATCATAATTAGGCCGGTTATGATGCTAGATGACGAATTATCCTATTAGTCATTGCAATAATACTGTCATTTTGAGACGATTTACAAATAACATTCTGAAAGATGCATAAAATTTAATGAACGTTAAACACTGAAACCGAAGACATTTTAAATATCCAAAATAAATAAGCAAAACAACAGAAAGAACAAAGACAATGAATGATGACGTCTATGTAAACAAAAGGTTTCAAACAGGAGGGCAAGTTGAGAACAAAAAGAGGAAACGATAAATTATTAGATCATCGAAATAACCGCCAATATTTAGCAATTGATTTCCAGCTACAATGTAGCGACTCAACAGCCATTTACTAAAAAACTATTCAGAGCAGCAATAAAGCCAAAACTGAACAAAGTGTGTTTACATTTTGCATTTGAAATTGATATTTTGCATCTTTTAATGTATTTCTGATATTCTATAAAACGGTTTGAGTAGAAAATCCCATTTTTTTTATCCGATTAATTGATTTGTCGTCAGAATAACTGATTACTAAATTAACCGCAGCCCAACAGGCTGCATTTTAACCCTGCTTTCTCCTGTTTTCAGGCGCACATTGTGAATAAGCCTTTCTTAACTGTTTCTCTGGACCGGAAAGACTGGAAGGAAGCCTCTCTGTTAGTGTGTGTTCTGACTCGTGGGACCGTTAATAGCCCGGCGCCGGAGGACCTCAGGGTCCGCAGGGCTTTGCAAGTTAATAGCAGCTCTGCAAGCTGAGATCGTGCAAGGCCATTAAGAAATTTAAACCCACAAAAAGAAGTCGTGAGACTTGTGGCGAGCCAATGCAGCGATTTTTAAACAGGTGTAATGTGAGCTCACTTCCTGTTGGTTAAACACACGAGCTGCAGAGTTTGGTAGCAGCTGAAAGCTGAGCAGGGCTGTATTAATGCAGTCTAAATGATTAAAAACAAAATCATGCATCAAAATGTCAGCGTTGGCCGGAGAGAGAAGAAGTTTTTAAAGAGACAGAGGCCCAGTTTCAAGGCATTAAATATTAAAAGTCAATTTCTTTTAATTCATATCTGAAATGTCTGGATTGCGATAAATAAAACACGTCAATGAGCCGTGGGCCTTCATGAGACATGCAGACGTATACCTCTATGTTTAAACCATACTCAAATCACAAGAAAGGAGAATAATATGTCTTCTTAATATCATATGTCAAAAAAGTCCAATCCTTTTGGAACTGAGCCTTTAAGAATTAATGTTCCTTTTTCTCATTTTCTCTCACATCAATTTAAATTCCAACTCTGGGTTTCGGTCTGCAGGTATCACTGAAAGTCATTAGTTCCCGATGCAATTAGTGTGATTAATTCACCCGTAAAGAGACGCAACATCCATCTGCAGCAGAAGGAATAAAGATTGATTCATACTTTGACTCTCCCTGGAAGTAAGAGCATAATTATGTTCTGCATGTGGCTTCGATGCATGCGACTCGCTTTGCTTTAAGCGAAGTCTAAAAGATGTACAACTGAACATTAAGCACTTTACTGACGGATCTTTTCACTTGTTTTGAACTTTTTCCACTTCTTTGTGTTTTTAAAAACTGCAAAGATTAACAGAATCTATCTAATAAACGCAGACTGATGTTTATGGAAGAGTATATATTTTGTTATTGATGTGACTCTGCTCCACAGAATGAAAGCTTCAACAGAGCCATTAACAAACTAAATTAGTTCTGCACTGGACTGATATAACATGTTCATTTAGTGATGGAAGAAAGGGACCATTAAGGAGAAATATCTCAAGAGACCCTAATTACCTCAAATGACAAGTACATGAACACAGAAACAACATAACCTCTCTGTATCTCTGCTTTTAGAAACAACAATGCTTGTCTCCTCTTCCCCCTCCTCTCTTGTTGCAGCAATGATTTTTCCTGTCTGTTCTCTAAATGATTCATGTAAGACGCATAAATCCCTCTCCCTCCCTCTGTCCAACTTTTGGCTAAAGCTAAGCTTTACTGCTACCAAAGCACGAAAACACCAGGACACACTTCAGTTTCTTCTGCGGGATTTCTGCTTGCAAGAACTTGTGACTCTTTTTGCATCAGAGGACAACTTAGCAGTGAAACGGCATGAATATTTCAGCCAGAGCTGCGGTTCATTTTACCGAGCCCTGAAGAAAGGCAGCGAGAGGACAAAAAAATCTAATAAAAGCAATGACAGCAAATCATATTTAAAAAATGCTCTGGGTCTTTAATACTTCAATAATGAATGTCCGTCCGTCCCAATCCAGTTGTTTAGTGAAAATTACTCAATTTAAAAAAAAAAAACTTAAACTCTTGATAGTAAACCAGTTATGAACCCGTTCATGACTTCCAGCGCCTATTGTTGACGGTCTTGAGTCCTGATTTTAGGTTCTTTCTGTCTATTTCTTGGTTACTTCTTAAAAAGAAGAATTTCTCTTTCAAAATCCCACAACTTGCTCTGAGATTCTGTAAAAACAATGTGGGGAAATTTGGGTAAAGTCAAAGTCAGACACAGGAATGAAAGCTTGGAGTTATAAATTGTGCAAAATAACGAGGCAAGCAGATTGACAGGTATATTTTTTATGGTTTCAGGTCAGATGTTTTCTATAGCTTTAATAATAACATTGGTTGGTGCAACAGTTTGACGTCCACCTGCCAGGATGGCGACGGGCCCAGAGGGCTGACAGGGCGACTGCTGATGACATCATGTGTTTACAGATTTCCAATTCCATTACATCTTGACGTGTTTATGAGTGACGGTAAGACGGAGCAGGAGACAGACAGACAGACAGACAGACAGACAGACAGACAGACAGACAGACAGACAGACAGACAGACAGACAGACAGCTGCTGTAACGGAGGTGCTGGTCCGATTCATTTACTGGTCCGTCTACGTTCTGACTTTGGGTAGTGGGAGGTTGGGGTTTTGGCTTGTACAGTTTATCTAAAGCCATACTACATTATCTTAAAGACTTTGACTAGACCTCTCCAAAACCTTCATTTTGTACTTTTTAAGGCCATTGAGAGGAAAACTTGCTGGAATTCTTTGGACCATTGCACAGCTCTGCAACCCAAGTTTGGTTGAACTTGGATGACTGAAAAATTATTTTTGCAGAAAAAATACAGATTTTTTTCTCCAAACAATCTTCTTTTCTGCAAAACATTCCTCCTAGTGTGGAGAAGCAGCACTGAGAAGCAGCTCTTATAATGACGCAAACTAACAGGTGTTTGCTAATTCCTGCTGGATAGTCTGAAGGAGCTGAGTGGGAGAGTCACAGGGGAGGTCGACGCTTGTGAACTGCAGCTCAGAGGAGGAGCTTTATCCTGGAAGGCGGAGCTACGTCCACCCAGGCAAATGGTTGCCATGGAGATAGTAGGATTTCTCAAACAAGCATCAAAGACTCAAGAAAAGACTCCAGGTATGTTTTTGAAGAGGGAATATTGTTATATTGTTATATATCATATTTCATTACTATATGACTTTCTCTGCATCCTGCTGCTTTAATTTTTCATTATGAAAGTTCAAACAATTCTGAAATAAAACATGTTTGCAGATTTTTTTATAGTGCAAATAGTGTACAGTTATTTCTCTCTCTCTCTCTCTCTCTCTCTCTCTCTCTCTCTCTCTATATATATATATATATATATATATATATATATATATATATATATATATGGATGGACAGACAACTGTTGGAACACAAAACAGAGCACACAGGTTATGCTACAGCAGGGATGGGGAGACGGAGAGGAGGGAGTGGTTGAGCAAACCTCCATCGATCAGAGAGAAGGAGAGAGAGAAGCAGGACAAGCAGCTCCACTCTGCGTGTTCAGCCCTCCGGACTCCTTCCTCCTCCTCCTCCTCCTCCTCCTCCTCCTCCCGTGGCTTTCTGCCTGCTGATGCTCACTGGAGGTGAAGCTGTTTCTCTTGCTTTCATCCCGGATCGACCTCAGTTTCTCCTCCTTTTTTTTCATTTGCAGTTTTGACCTGCCATCTCTGATGACAGCGCAGGTGATCAGCTGGTTAACAGACAATCCCTGAGTGAGACGGAGCGACTCAGACCCAGCAGAGTGCAGGGAACGCGGGGAGGGAAGCTGCAACTTCTCGGGATTCTGTCGCCGCTCGGAACTCAGATTCTATCGGAACCGGTAAGGGCGGATTGTGCGCAGCCTGCCGCAACAAAGCAATTTGTTTCCCTCTCTATGTGTCTCCCTCTCTCTTTCTCTCTCTCCCTCTCTCCCTCTCTCTCCCTCCCTCTCTCCCTCTCTCTCTCTCTCTCTCTCTCTCTCTCTCTCTCTCTCTCTCTCTCTCTCTCTCTCTCTTGTCCCGGACCACCGCAGCGCGCTGCAGGAGAGCACGCGCGTGTATTCCTGTCGTTGTGTTTACGTCGCGTGCTGCTTCAGGTGAAAGGTTGTCACGGGAGAGATCCACAGCGCGTGACACGGCAGTGAAGTGTTGCACTGCTCGTGGAGCAGATGGTGTGTGTTTCGGTCTCATTTAAAGGCAGAAAAAGCTGCAAGTTTGGAAAGTAAATTTGCTTTGATCACCTGCCGACGCGCATCTTCTGTTTTCTGATTGGACAGAAGGATGTTGTTTGTTACTGTGGCGTGGACATAATTGGAGTTTTAATTATGAGCAGATTAATGTTTTTGTGTGTCCAAAAACCCCACAAATCGCCGCTGTTGTTGTGAAAAAAGTCACAAATCCAATTGATTTATTTGAAATAAGTCTTAACCTTAAATAATCCAGGGTCAAAGGTCTGCAGGGAGTTTGTTCCAGAGATTTAATCTAAATAAATGAGGTCCAGTCCTAATAAATTCACTTTATTTAAAACAGAATTACAACTTCACAGGAATACAATTTTAAAAATCTTATTATATAGACAGATTCACTGCAGTCCTTCACACCAAGCAAGCATGTGGCGACAGTAGAAAGGAGCATCTGCATCTTAGCAGGAAGAATAATCCAACAACTCAGTGTTTCTGCAGGGGAACAACTGCTTTCTATCCTTCTTTTGTTTCTTCACGCTGTGAAAAGATAAGATCTGTACAGTACAAGCAAATCTTTAGATTTAAAACAAGACAGTTAACTTACCTTTAAATATTATCCAGTGAACTTTGTTTTTTTTTAACTACTATGAATTATTCTATCAGATTTAAGAGTTTACAACACTTTGTTGATGTAGCTTTAAATAAAGTCACAAAAAAACAACTGATTTTGTATTTAATGACTATTTTAAAACAAAAAATCACATGACTTCTCGAAGCCAATCAGAGACAGACGTATGAAGCTGTTGGTCATTTGCTCATTCACTTCTTACTAATTTTAGCTCTGATCTCTATGAAGACAAATTGACAAATTATCGACACATGTAAGTATTTTAATAGTGATTTCTTAGAGCAGGCAATACAGAGATTATAGAAAGTTATTTTGAATCCTCTTTTATTGAAGTTGGTGCACAATGCTCCCCTGGTGGGTTATGAATTGATGCTCCATAGTAAACGGTGCTATTTTGCATAAAAAGGGTTATTACTAAATGAATTACAAAACTCAGAAAGGCAAGAAATCATCAGCACTTTACATAAAAAACAACAAGAGAGGGAAAAGCTTTAGTTTATGAGTTAAAATTCAGATTAAAATCAAAATTTTTACCTTCAGCTTTTTAATCAATTTCTAATTTCAAGTCACCAAAACTGAGAGTTTTTTATACAAGAAATGAAATGAGAAATAAAGCATGAAATCTGTTAAAAATAAAACATTTTTATAGTGTTAGCTAAAGAATAAACATTGTAACTTCAGAAGCCCCTTTCTGTGTATTCTGGCTAATGTAATTTAATTATTGTAAAAAAATAAATCAATTCATAATTGACTTCCATCCCTCCGATATTAGCAACCAGCATGTATCAATGTTCTCTTTTTCTTGTGGATGATTAAGTTAAATATGTCAGAAACACAATAATGCACGTCTCTGCTCTAAGAGAAAATGATGAATATCTTTTAAAAAAATATTATTGCAGGAATTAAATCCCCTGGAAACACTCTGCATACCTCAAATTTATCTGAAAGCGTGCGTGCCTCATGCTGCTCATCAACCTGCAGTAAGAGGTCCTTCAAAGAGAAGAAGCTTGCTGGGTAATTGCTACTATTTCACTGCATGATTACATTTTTGCATCTTTAAGCATTTTGAGTCTCTGTGAGGTGGGAAAACATTTTGAATGTGGAGAAAACTCACCGGCTCACTGCTGATCTCCTCATTTTCTCCAGTTCCTGATGACATAAACAGCTTTGGTTTTAATGGAGAGCTCACCTTTTCTAAACTTTTTTCCCTCAGCAGCAGCAACAGTTGAAGGAGAATCTCCCATAAGGCTGTGAGATTTTGTGGGATTGGAGTTTTTAAAAGTGTGGAGAGCCTGCTGTTGGTGGTGCACAGGGAGGTGAAGGGCTGGCGGCTGCAGGAGCTCTTTAAATCGTTTTAAATGATTTGTTTGTCATTTCTGACGATGGCATTCTTACTGCAGTTTCTTGATTCCTCTAATCTTCACTGGAAAGAGTTTCTTGGAGTTAGAAATTGGAAGAAACAAACTGGTGAGTGTTTGTCCTGTTGTTAGGATGATGCTAATGCTGACATTAGCATGCTATATCAAAGCTGATGCCATGTTTTGGTGTCGAATTGTGACCATTGAGCTCATTTGTTCAGTGCTGTTTGATGAAAGGATTGTATATTGTCTGATGGTTCAACATTTAACATTCTGTTCAACATCTAAACCTGCTAAAGACTCATTCAGTCACCGATCGGTCCAGTCCATCGGCCCAAAACCGGTTTTGGACTATTACTGCTTGTATTGGATCTTTATCAATTTCTGGACACTTTTGAAAGAATTCAATCATCAACTTCTTTGGAAATATTTGTGGTTAATGAAAAATTGAACCATTTATTTGTTGATGAAAGTTTAACCTGTAAATATTTTTCTAACCACAGGATAAATCACCTTTAGCATTGATCCTCCCTGAGTCGCGTGTTTAAGTCTTCTGATAATTAATTAAAGTAAGATGCAATTGATCACCTTATTTTAAATTGATTGCTGCAACATAAATGCTGCACATACAATCGCATTTAATGCTAAAATGCCAAAACTGCAGGTTTGAGTTTTCCTGGCTCCTGGTTGACATTTGATCATTTATGGATTTGATTGTATCTTGTGTTTGCATTGAACTGGATGGTATTCAACTGGATTTGAGTGTGAAGCCGATTGCATTAGATCCAGTTGTAACTGGATTGTTCTGGAATGAATTTAACTGGACTAATTGGATTGGATGTAACTGGATTAGAATCTGACCCGTATGTTTTTGTTTGTTTGGTTTTTGTAAAGTGATTGGAGGACTCTGATTGGTGACTGGTTTTATTCTAAATAAACTCAGCTGTCGTGAATGGCAGCCCCGGTCTGATAAGCCTGTGAAGTTGCAGAACCAGCCTGCTTTGTTGTTGCAAGCTGAGGGTTGATGCAACAAACCGCTGCCTCTCTGAAAGCTCCAGTATCAGCCTTAGACACAACAAAAAGAAACACTGCATAACATATTTACTGCAGTAGAGATGTGAAGCAGGAACAGTATTTTTTTCTACTTGACCTTATGCATTAAAACATCTGTAAACACATGGGCAGGTTGAAAATAAGCAGAGACCGTGACTTCCTCTGGTTTACCTGAACTGTTTGGGCTTATTAACAACTGTTTGTATTAGATGTTTCCTCTGAGGAGGCAGAGAGCTGAACCAATGTTTGGTGCCATGTACCTGCAGACTCCTTTCCCTGATAACATTTGTGTATATTTAGTGAGCAATATTTATTGCTTGCCTGCCTGAGTTTAATTTTCATCCCAGTTTTCTTCTGTTATTTCTCTAAAATGCAACTGCTTGAGCTTCTTGACATTTCCTTTACAGATGTGGCAGAAGTGTTATTGCTGGTCTTAAGAGAGCGCTGCGGTATGCGTAGTTCCTTCTTTTTCTTTTTCAAATAATACAATCAAGCACACTTAAAACTTAGATTGCTCATTATTTACTGAATATCTGATGAATTTCAAAGACTCCAAGGCACAGCAGCAAAAATCATTTCTATATATATGTAGAGAGAGAGAATAGTGCCCCCTAGTGGCTCAATTGGAGTGTTGCATAAAACAAATAAATTATAGGATTCTGGTTGTATGTAGATGCATGTAAACTGACATTTTTAGTACATGAAAATCAGAAACGCTTCTCGAGAATAAGAAAAAAACAAATGAAGTTATGCATTGTTTTATTTAAAAGGACAACAGAAAGAATTTTGTGGTGTCTACACACTCAGATTTTTATTTTGCACTTTCTGAGCCATTTGAAACAAGGTTTGTTGCAATAGGTTGTCAATTTGTTTCTTCGTTTTATTTATTTCACTTTGGCTGTTATGCTCCTAATTGCACTGACTGAACAAATTAAAGTTGTTTTTACATGTTTGTCCAAGCTTGTGAAGCTATTGGTGAATCTAAATGTGTTCTGTTGGTTATCAAATAAATTAATAATTCCGTAAATTTGTGTCAAACGTTTCCAGTCAGTTCTATTGTATCAATATCGACCGATGCTATGCATCAGATGTCAATATTGGAAGTAAAAAAAGAGGATCAGTGCATCCCTAATTTTATCTACATGTCTGCCGTTGTGCCAAATTTATGCAAATTTCAGTTTTTCATATTTCTGATCTAAAAGACAACGATAAGGAAGATATGTACTGGCACCAATAAGTCCTGAAAGAATGGAAAACACAACATCACTCGCTAGGAGTAAATCCTGGCTTGTCAGCCATGATTACATTCTTCACTGCTGGTGATAGAAATTTTACATGACGCAAAGAAAAAATGTTTTATTAAAATACAGCAAATGCAATGTGAAAGTTGAGAGCATTAATGAGTTGGCACATCAAATGTGTTGTCAAGTGCAAGATGTCACGTTGTTGCTTCATCAAAGCCAAAGCATGAACAAACGGTCTTTAATTTGATATTTTCAGTTTCAGTCGAAATTATGCATAAGCTCATCAACAGGAATATCATTGTGATTTTATGGATTCCAATTATGATGCTGCAGCTGCACTGCTGCCTTGCAGGAAGAAGGTTCCTGGTTTGAATCCCAGCCTGGGGTGTTTCTGCAGGGAGTTGGCATGTTCTCCCTGTGCATGCCTGGTTCTGCAGGTGTTCTCCTCTCACAGCCCAAAGCTGTTAGGTTAATTAGTCTCTCCAAGCTGGTTGTTTGTCCTGTGTGTCTGTCTGATGGACTGATGTATGACCCGCCTCTCGCCTAATGACTGGTGGATGTGTTCACTGTGATGGATGGATTTTAATCTCTTATTTGAACTGTTTTATCTCTTCTGGATAAAAAGATGATGCAGCAGATTCTTTTAATGACAGAGTTTTGTGTGCGAGTTTTTCTTTTATTGTGATTTTGTTTCTAATCCACACAAGGGATCTTACAGGCTCACATATAAACACACCCCACTGATATTTGACTAGACGTCCTTTAACAAGCTGCAGAGAAATCAATTCTTGTTGAATAATCCTGGTTAATATTCTGAATGGGTAGAGCTCATTTAAAGTGGCTTCTTGTCACAGACCAAGCTTTTATATAAACGTTCAGACATTCTCAAAAGTTTTCCAAAGTCATCTTTGATGCACTTTTGATTATTATGCTGTTGGAACGCCCAACAGTGTCTCTGTTTCAATTGTAGTTCAGCTAAACTGTTTATTCTGAAGCTGTGCTGTCATTAAAATAGCCGAACCCTAACCCCTAACCCTAAATGATTAAGTTACTTGTTAACTGCATGAAACAAACTCTCGATAAAAGACTTTTCACATGTTTTTAGAAGTTTTTCTTGTATCCTTTGCACACTAATGGAGTTGCTATGTTATTGAATTTTAGGCAAAAACATTTTTATTTAAAAAAGGAACTAAGTGATTTATTTTTGTCTTATAATTTATTCATAATGTATAAAAAAGACTTAAATGGTAAATGAATTTTTAAAATCCAATCAGTTGATTAATCGATTAATGGATGACTAAACTAACAGCTTGTTGCAGCCCTACAAAAACCTCCACTGCATTGATTTAAAGTGAAGCCCAGATATCCGTCACCTTGTGCTGAGACCTGCACTCATGCTCACCCAAACATGACAGTCATTAGTGTTGCTTTGTCCTCTCACACGTACCTCAAGTGTTATACAGCGGCCCACCCAGCGCGGCGTTGCAACCTTACATGGAAACACACCAAAGGCTCTGACTTTAACTCCTTATTCATCAAAGTTCAGGCAGACAAAACACACAAATACACACACACTGCTGCTGCAGCAGAGCCTGCAAAAACAAAACCTGCCGTGTGTTTTTGAAAACTCTGGACAACAGGCAGCAGAGGGAAACGACGCACACAGATTTGGAGGGAAAAGTGAAGAAGGAGTGTAGGAATGGAGACAAACTGGAGCGTATTTAACGCCTGAACCCGGAGCTGAGCAGTAACCCAGGGGAAACTCAGCTGCACAGTGAAGTTACTTTGCTTTTTTTGATGTGATGAATATTCACGACTTGCAGGAAGATGGAGGCTGGTGGTTCATGGCGTCCTTTTGATGTATTGCTGACGCAGGCTGCATGCAGCGCTGTTGCAGTGTTTCCCACAGAATGAGATTGTTCTTGTGGCAGCAGCTGGTGGGAGGCGGTGTGTGATCAGACAGAGCCTCACACACACCTGCATATGTGACTCCTGCTGTTTATAAAGTCTCCACAGCTTTATTTGCCTGAACAATATGTCCAGCTGCCAACCAACTGTACCACAACCAAAAAAGGTCGACGGTAGATATTAGCTTCCACTATGCATGAAAGCATATTACCTCAATCATTGTTGTCAGAAGTTGTCAAATTTGGCGTTGAAAAGCGGATCATCGTGATTAAGTCTTTCTTTGTGGCTTGCAGCATGCTAGCTGTGGCGTTAACATGTCCTGCCTGTCTCTCTTGTCCAGGAGCGCCGTCTTCATTTCATCCAGACATGGATTTTCTGGACCTGCGGTTCTTCAACAACTCCTTTTTCAACGATAACTTCACCGATGACTTCAACAAGACGGAGACAGACGCCCTGCTGCCAGCGGGCTTCAGGGTCACCATCGTGGTGGTCTACATGATCGTCTGTGTCTTCGGCCTGGTGGGGAATTTCCTGGTCATGTACGTCATCATCAGGTGAGCCGAGAACGCTTCCTTCGTCTTAGCAGGTTTGGTCACACTGCGTGTCCAGCAGCTAAACTTTTTTACCATTTCATGTAATTCCTGCTGGTCAGTATGTATCAGAAGCAGGTTAATTTAATTTGATAAATAATAATGTGAGACTGAAACAACAGTGACAAAGCAAAACACCTTTTTTGTGAAACTTATGTGTTTTGTTATTTGGTGCTCAGAGGTAGAAACTTTTACTTGAGTAACTTTTTGAAAAATGTAATTTCACAAGACTGTCATCTTCACCTTTTTCTAGAGTAATGTTATTATGAAGGTATTTCTATTTTCACTTAAGCATAATTTCTGCATAACCTACCAAATGTGAATAACTTCTCTAAATAAAGAACCATCATATTTAACCAGAAATGCAACATGTCAGGTGTTTCCTCCAGGATTTCAGACAAACATTGTGGATTTGTTGTAAGTTTGGTGTTTTGCAGCTTCTGTTTGTGTCTGTCTATGATTATAATAGTCTTCAGAAAAAGACTCATTTTAATACAGTAGTTTGCAGAACTTTATCCTAATTGAAAAAGCAAACATTTGGTAGCTGGAGGCTTTCTGTTATACAGCCAGAGCAAAACAACAGGAAGCTCTGACCATGATTTAGCTTGGCAATAAAGTTCAGAAAAATGTGAGTTTTTGTCATATTCAACCTTTTACTTGTGAAAAGTTCTTTTGGGTTCAAAGCAGGACTCAGGCTGGGTACAATTATGTTTAATTTAAAGCTAAATATTCTCTATAAGCTCTGAAAAACCAGCCATAGCTTGTGGTGACCAAAATACCAGTGAACGTGTGTCTCGCTGGAAGGCTTTGAGGTGTTTCCACATGACACAATGTCACCATCTGAGGATCCTACACTTGTTATCCTTCACTTCCTGCAAAGAGTCATTGATAAATATCTGAGTTCTCCGAATGGCTTGCACAATGTTTCTTCACAAACTCGTTCAACAGGCCACTTCTTTGTTCCTCATCCCGTCTGCAGGATGAGTTGTCTGGTGCATTTGCCCTAAAGGTGGAAGCAGATGTGTCAGCTGGGAATCGCCTCCACTCCCTCGTGAGCCTCTGAAAGGATAAATAGGCGTCGCTAATGGATGGATTGCAGAGATTTCTTCTCAGAGAAATGTCTCTCGCTTTCTGTCGCTTCTTTCATAGAAACGTGTAATTGCTCAGTCTGATTAAAAACCGGTGTCTGATTTGCCGATGCCAGCTCTGTCAGGCAGAAACATCACAGCGTCCAGAGAACAGCTTGGAAAAAGGACAAGAAGCACCTGTCTGTTTTCAAAGGTACCATTTATTAGTGATTAATATTCAATTGAATTTGATTCAATCTCATTTTCTAAATTATATTGAAGCCAATATTAGTGTTGCTGTTAGGGCTGATAACTGATATATATACTCATTTTTTTAATGCTTTCTTCTTACCCTTTCATTAATAAAAAACGACCATACCACTAACTTCACCTCTGCTTCTCTGCTTCAATTACACTACCCACAATCCTTTGCTGCATCACCTGCCTCTTCCATTCCCCCTCCAGAAACAAACAGCGACAAGAAGGGAGTAAATATTGGCTCAGTTTCATTTATTGAAACACTGATATGATTAATGTACTGGTACCGATGTTAGATAATACAGTAAAATATATATATATGTATTTTATATCAGTTCATTCATTGAAGCTTGATTTGAAGGCTAAACTATAAACAGCATGACTCTAAATCCGTTGAGTTTGTTACTTGCTGGTTGAGTTAATTAATTTACCCTTTTTTAAAGAGTCTTCATTGAAGAAAGTCAAAGAAAAGACTAAAGGAAACTATACAAACAAATAAAGAACAACATTCATTTAAGATAAATTGGATTCATTCTTTTTAAGCATATTGAAAGAAGCAACATTTAGCGTACAATCTCGAGTTCTTTGAAAGCAGAAATGTGTTTTTACCAACACAATGCTCTTCCTTTTCGAGAAAATTTGGTTAAATAACCTGCCAGTCACACCGCTGAAGAAGAAAAACTCTCTTTTGCATACCAAGTGCAACTGAAAATTTTCTTTCCTCCAAAAAACACTTAAAGTTTTGTCTCTGGTGGTGTGCCTACAGGTACAGGCGATGGAGAGTCAAAGAGGAAAAGGAAACTTCACAAACAGACTGGATAAAACATTTCAGACACAATATTGAAGCAAAAATAAATAACAGGTCAGTTTTGGTTCACAGCTGTAACTGAAGTGGAGATGCTGATCTTTAACTGATGGTGCATCGTCTGGGGAAAAAAAGCAAACATTAGATACTGTCTGTCAAACACGGGGGAGGAGGGCTGATGCTGTGGGGCAGCAGGACATTTTGGAGTCAATCAGTCGACTCAAACGTTGAACCAAATCCACAGCAGAATGGCTGGATGAGTCAGGAATGGCCCAGTCAAAGTTAATCAGTTGAATTTAGGACGCAGTCCTTCTTTTTACAGGTTGGCTTGGACTGATCTTTTCATCGTGAAATCTCGACTTAAAAACTGCCTTTTGTGTGTACTCTGGTTTCATTGTCTGATAATAAAATCAGGCTTAGTGTATCCTCTTTTAAAAACATGTAAAGGCTGGAGATCATCTGATGTTGTCCTCTTTATAAACAAAAATCAATAAAAGTCACAGAGACGCAGCGCCGCTGGGAAGCCCCTGCGTGCCTTGTTTTGATTTCCCCAGCCTTCCATTGGCTCGTCCCCCGACGGCACTTTGCATGTTTCCACCGCTCAGTGGTGTCAGAGTGAAAACAGAGGAAAAACAAGAGAGTTGTAACTTTCAGCGGGAGCATACCGCAGTGCAGATGTGTGTTTGAGTCGTATCAGGAGCCATAAGCAGGGATTCCTGAGCATCTGTTCGTCGCTGCTTATACAAAAGTGAAGACAGAAAATATAACAGCCTGGAAGGAGACAGTGGACAGCTGGGGCTTCAAGTTGTCTTCCAAACATGGCTTTTTCTTCTTCTTCTTAAGGGGGGAAAACGGCTGCCTGCTGAGGATCCTGTGAGAAAAATGGGCTCTGTTTCCATAACAACAGACAGGTTTTACAGTATAGACCATAGCCAGCCCAAAGAATCACAATAACATCCCCCCTCAGAGGGAAAACAACAGAGAAAGGAGGAAAGTGAACGAAGGGAAGAAATCTCGCCTGGTTTCACAGAAACATGCCTTGAAGGAATCGGCCGAAGTGGAAATCATGTTTCAAAATAAGTGTGTGCAGAATCTCAAAGCTGCACTCTGATTGGAGGAGATTTCTAATAGAAAAATCACATCAATACATGTAGGAGAGAAGAAACAATGATGAACTTTTATTGATCTCAATTTGTGGGTTCAGGGTGAAATGATGGAAAATCAACATCAAAATATTCACAAATATATTAAGAGTTTGTTTAAAAAGTCATTTATTCACAAAACCTTCATTTTTTTGTCTTGGAATCTGTTTCAATAATAAATCATGGTATGAATGTTGGGCTAAATATTAGCCTTCGGATATATAAGCAACAGTTGCAGCTCTGACTAGAGGAGGAAACAAAATAGCGAAGCACATTTTTTAAGTTTAAATCAATTAAAATCATCGTAAAAAAACAAAAAAAACATCTGAGCTCAGAAAGGCTGTGCAACATTTTGATTTATGACTAATTCTGACTAATGTGAGTAAAGGAGTGAAGAAAGAATGAATCTGAAGACAAAAGTGACAAGTGAAGCTAAATGGCAGAACAGATAACATGTGAGTCAGTTAGATGTTTTCCATCAGGAGTTAAAGTAAATTTCCTTCCTGCAGATTTATTTGTTCTCTGTCATCCTTGGAAAACATTAAAAACAAAACAAGTGAAAGTGAAGATCTGATTTATTTGAGGTGTTTCTGTAACTTGGAGGACAAACGGTACGTTTATCTGGGAGGTTTTAGATTCCTGTCCTGCAGAGTTTGAACACCTGCTGAAGAAATGATTCCAGATTCTTAAACTAACATTTTTTTCCACGACGACAAGCGTCGAATTCTGATGCGAAACAAAACAACTAACTCTGTTCTGCCTATAAACCTCAGTGTTGGTTCAGTTAAAGTGAACTCTGGTCCCATTTGAATGCGCATGGAGCGGTCCTAGGAGACCGCTCCAAAAGCAGGAGGTGGATGGCGGCGCAAGGCATTCTGGGTATTTATAACCATAACAACAACAAGAGTCCGGCACCAGCAGGAGAAATGGCGCCTGGTGTTTCACTAAAGAGAAATCCTGCAACTGCTAGAATCTGACACTTGCAGCTTTTGTGTTGTTTTGTTCAATGATTCCTGATGCAGCGCCTCCACAGGCGAGGAGGGTAACAGGCTTTTCAAAAGGATTTCTGGGGTTTGACTCCTTTAGTCCCAAATCAAACTGAATCAAAAAGCAGGAGGTTGTCACCTAATTGCTTATTTAAATCCAGGTGGCAGCTTCGTTTTTGGCCAGGCAGAGCATATTTAAATTAGCCTCCATTTTATGGATGGAGCAAAGATTAAATCAGGATTTAAAGCAGCGCCTGACATCTCAGAAACATGATGTCAGGCGGTCCAGATGTTTCAAAGGAAACAAACAAAAAGATTTACTTGTGGGTTGGGGAGCCTTTTACGAAACTAATGGAAGGAGAAGCAAACAAGCTAAGTGAAAAGATTCATCTCTCCGTAGCAGGAAAACATTTGCTGCTGTTTGACTTTAGCTTGTCAAACAGCAGCAGAAATGGATTCCATTTCTTTTAGTGAGCATCTGATTAAATCACCAGGATAAAACATTTTACAGCCAAGAACCGGGTTGTTGGGACAGGCATGCCTCCCATGAGCTACAGTTTAAATCCTGTTTTACAGTTTAGACAAAATGAAATAACAATGACTGTAAACGTTAGGGTTCCAGTATGCACATGTTTGGTTTTTACCAAAATAGTTTAAATGTGACTTTGTTCAAAAAACACCACAGACCTAATCTGACTGGTTTTACTCTCTCTCCTCTTTTCTCACATGAAATCTGTTTTATTTCAGCCAATTTCTCAACAGAGCCAAACTCATTTACATGTTTTCTTATTTTCACTGTCAAAGAGAAAACTGTCATGGTTTAGAAATGAAAATTGGCCCATTAACACTTTGTTAGTAATTTAAACCATTAGATTTGAGCTGCTCTTTACTACTAATGATGATAAAAATCCTGCTCCTGTTTTAGCAAGTCAACCCACAAAATACTCATTTTAATACAATGTTCCTGCTGTTGCTGTTGCAGCTGTTGTTTTCTCTGGCCTGGTTTCAGGCACTGGTTGGAAATAACCATCAGGATCTTTGGATGTTTTTTGTTTTGATTATTTTAATCTTTGTTCCTTCATAGATCATTTCAGTTCTTCTTCGTGTTTCCAGCTGATTATGTTCATTTCCTGTCCAGTTTATTTATGTTTCAAGTTATTCCTTAGATTCATTTGGCTCATCTTTGGAGTCCAGGACTTTTGTTCCGATTCCTCCTCCCAGTATTAAAACCCTTCTCTTGCTGGTTCCTCTCGTTATATCCGGTTATTCTCCCTGCTGGATTTTTCTTTGGATTTCTGCTTTTTGTTCTGCTCTGGCTCCCTGTCATTTTGGTAAGTTTGTTAATCATGTTTTCATTATGATCCCAGCTCCTGTCTGCATAACTTCACAGTGACAGAACATTTCAAAAACACAACATTTAATCGAGTCTCAGGCAAATATCTGAATACACTTGAAGTTTGTCAAACTTACAAATAACTTTTCAGGGAGATTTAGCACAGCAGTGTCCAAAGTCGGTGGTTTAACACACCTGGATAAATTGATGGCTCATTAGAGGCCTTAGGAGAAGACTGACATGTTGAGAAGGTTTTTACTACATCAGGGAGAAAACTAAAACATGCAGGACGCCGGACCTCCAGGACCGACTCGTCCTGATATCGGAGCTTGTTTTAATAAATATTTCACTGATGTAGATGAAACTAGTTCCACTGGAAGAATATTTCACTTACAGTGTGGGGAAAATGTCTTTATTATAAGTGAAATAATCTTCAAATGCAGATTCTAAAAACCTTTTCATAAACATTAAGCATCTATTGGCTTTAAACAAGCCACTATGTCTTGCTAATAAAATATTGTAAGTTAGTCTTGTTGTATTTCAGGTGTACTAAGGTATTTGCTCTACAAACCAGACCAAAACTATGCGGTAAGATTTAGATGTTTTCAGCTTCATTCCTCTGGTCGTCTCTGCTGTTCAGCTGCAGACAGAAACCATTAAAAATCTGCCTCAATGTGCATCAGTGCACACGATGGAAACCTTCTTTGCACTATCACAGAAGCCGACATCTTGTCTTCCTTGTTTCCAATCAGCTCTATGGAGCAAGAACTGGACTGGCAGCCAATAGCATCCCAAGCTGCATTCTCCCTAAATGTTAGATATGCTTTTCAAAAAGACCCATAAAGAGGCTAATTTTCTGCAAATAATTTGGACTTGTGTTAAAGAGAAAAACCTGTGAATGTTGATCCAGAAATAGGTGGGGGCCTTCCGTATTGTGACAATCAGAAATTCTCTAAAATCTTACAGATGTGTTGACGGAAATGTTTACAATCTGATTTTAACGTTCAGGTTCCTGCTCAGCCAACAAATGCTTGCTTTTCTGGAGTATTACTTATTGGTCTTTTTATTTTTAATCAAAATTACCCATAAATCCTCCATTAACGGTGTATCATGTTGTCTTCTGTAGAGGAGATGAGAGCCCAGCATCAGCAGGACCAGATTCTGCATGATGATTTTCCAGGCTCTTAATAACTGAAGCAATTAAAGCCTGAATCTTTTACAGCTTGGTGTGGCGCGTCTGCAGCCACTGTGGTCAGGATCTCTGGGATTATTCCTCTCTCAGCCCTTTCTGTTGTTTGGTGTCTGAATACAAAGAAGACATTTCTAGTTTGGCTGGGAGCCGAGGAAACAACCGGAAAGGTAATCAGGCACAGATGGTTCGACAAAAAGCTGTTACAGTTACAAAAAAGATTTAAAAACGTGTTCATGTCTGCTTTGACCTGTTAGCCTGCTCTTCAGAGGTCCATGTATTCGTCATTCATGTTGATTAACAGCTGTTGTTCCTTTTTAAGAGGAAAAAAAAAAAGATGATTCAATATCTTATAATACGATTTATTGTCCTGAATCTGCAGCTCTTTCTTTTTAAGGCACACCGGAGTGTCATTATCGCTCCTCTGATGGAATCTGTTCACTCATTGGTTGCTCCTTCATGCATCTCACAGCGTAATCCTAATGCGAGTTGCATCTCACTCCTGATATGCTGCATGACAAGCGATGCACGAGTTCAGGAAGGGAACACTGAGATGCTTTATCTGCTGAGTTTTGGAAAAAGTTGGGATTGACTGCAGGTGGCACTTTGAAACTTATGACTCCATATTAGGGCCATTACAGATTAAAAAATAAAAAGGTGTACATTTTTGTCCAAAATTCAGACATTTTGAGATTAATCTAAGAAATTTTCTAGGAAAAACGTCAAAATTTCCAACAAAACTTTTGACGTTGTTGGCTCAGAAAATTTCCAAAACTCTGAAATTTCCTTGTTTTTCAGAAACTTTCTGAGCTTAATTTCAAAATTTCTGAGTTTTTTGGATTGACATTTACTATTTTTCTAACTACAGTAGCTCTCACACACTGTTGTAGCAACTCGGTGCAATATGTTTAAAGTAGGGCTGCACCGATCGCAGTTTTTTGGTCGGTCGCCGATTCCTGAGCTTTAAAAAGCCTGACCTGCCGACTATAATTTAGCCTGATTCCATTTCTTTTTTCTCTGAAATGTGACTAAATATAAGATGAAAGCCACTGAGTGGACAGCAGTGGGGTGACTATTAATAACTGCAAATGTGCCCTGGCTGGCCGCTCTGTCAGACAAACCTCTCTGATGGTTGATCTTTAGGCCTTTGCTCAGGTAGAAATGATCGGCGGATAAGATTGGCATCATATTTAAGTGCAGTCACTGTAATCCCCAGATTAAGAGAATTAGTTTTAGTTTTAAGATGATGAATAAGTGGTGGAACCAGTAGAGGGTCCTGCCAGCCACAGAGATGAAGAGTTAATGTGATTTCGTGTTGGTTTTGTTGTCTAATTTAGTTTGATGTTGTGTGTGATTTTGTGTCCCCCTTCTTGCTTTATTAGTAATCTGATAAGTATGACAAACACTGATTACTGCATTTGTTCCATGGCTCTTATGATTACGTGAAAATCTAAACTGAAAAGCAAATTGTTTCGTCTCATTTATGTGGAGGATGCATGTTTCTGCAGACGATTCTATCTGCACCTGCTCATAAGCCGGCCACATCATGCGTGTGCGTGTGACTCTGCACATACATGCCACGGGGTAATGACTGCGTCTTCCTCCTTGCTAATGACCACCGTGAATTATGAGGCCATTTACTATGAACTGCAAATGAATCCCTCCCAACTGAGAGCAGAGAGTGTGTGTGTGCGTGTGCGTGTGTGTAGTTGTGTGTGTGGGGACCCCAGCTATAGCTGGTTGTCACATGACTTCCCTATTTCTGCAAAACAGACACACAGACTAATTTGCATACATTAAGGAGACGCATGCTCTTCATCTCTGCTCTGAGTCTGACTTTTTAAAAATAGTCTGGAATCAGTCCTAATATTAACAGAAAGGGCTATAGCAAGAAACGTGTGCTTTTTAATCCTTAGAAAGTCCATCCAACTTGTTTGGTTAAATTAGCACAGAAGGATTCCTGCACCATTTTGGAAGAATGGAAATATTTTGGGCTCCCAGTGAAACAGAGAGACGACCTGCTCTGATGCGTCTGTTGACAGAAGAGACTAACTGATGGCTGCCACACTCACCTGACAGATGGTTTGGATGCAGAACTTTCAACGTGACTAAACAGCTAATATGTGTCCAAAGCGAAAGTGACGCTCCAGAACAGCAGCAGCAAACGCACCATCTGTGAACCTCCGCAGGAGGCCTCAGTGTTCACTCTTCAGCTCCTACAACTGGAGCGTTATACACAAAGACCAAGCCGGTTTCATTCCAGGCATTAAAAATAAAAAAGTTTCTGTGAAGTCGGTACAAGACGTAGTCGTAAAGGTGAATGAGTTCTGCTGCAAGGCATCGATTAGGCCTTTATGTTTCGCTGTTCGGCTGCAGAGTTTTACTGCTGTTCGGTTACAGGTTCCTGATTGGCTGGTCCAGCCGGCTGGTCGTCATCACAACTGTGTGCATTTGCCAGAGAGTCCCTGCAAGTAGAAAGGCACAATTTCATGGCGTTAAATTACAAAGTCAAATTTCTCTCAAGTTCTATTTGACAACTGAAGTTAAAATAGTTACTTGGTTGTGCTGTAAAATAATAATTTCCCGTTAAGGTATGTTTGATGTCTGAACTATTAAAATAGGACGTTATTAGCATTTTCAGGGAGATGATCAAGTATTAGCAGTGGTGTAGTTGGACCGCAGTCCAGTTGGACTCAACTAAAGGAACATTCCACATTTATTAGCCAGTCACCATTAAGAGACAAACTGAAACGTTGCCTTGTCGTATTATTTTTCTGTTGACTCCATAGGACTTGAAACTGACATAATATCACGATGTGAAACATGTGGTTTGAAAAAACTAGATGATTATGATGGAAGAGGCCACTTCTGAGTTACCAACACTACACACACTTCACAACATGCAGAGCTCAAAGAAACATACCAATCTGACTGAAAGCATCAAAATCCAACCGTAAAACCGATAATATACTCTACCAGATTTATTGCATGAAATGAATTAGGTTGTGATCACTTTCTGCAGCTCCAGATCTTCCCTGAAATTATTCAGTTGCAAATGTGGAGGCCATAAAATCGTCTCTTTAAGGTGAATTACTAAAGAGTGCTGCAAAAGTCAACATTTTATAGAAGGTGATACAAGAGGGGAATAATAAGCTTTCATGGCTTCATTGTCATGGCTGGAGCCCTTCACTGGTTTTGCTCCTTTAGGTCATCTGCTGTAATTTCTGTAGATGCTTGGAGAGAGTCCCTGCTGACGTTTAAAGCCACAGGATCGGTTTTCGCTCCACAGGAGAGCACCAGCCCTTCAGCTGCCCTGCAGTTTCAGCTTGATACTGATTGATGGATGGTCTTTCTCTTTCATGATTGCAGTTTTTCTTTCCTTTAAGGGTCATGAAGCTGCGTGAGTCAAAACTGTTGCCCTCCAGGGACAAGCAGGAAATAGATCTGGGATTTTTCAGGAGCGCGGTGATGAAACTCGGCTTTAGTTGTTCTTGGATCCTTTCTGTCAGCGTGTGTCATTTACAGGTTGATATAGTTATAATCTTTAAAGACTTTTACATGGTGGGCTGCAAAGCGGTGCGGTAGGTAGCCTTGGTCTTTCTGCATGGAGTTTGCATGTTCTCCCCGTGCATGGTGGGTTCTCTCTGGGTATTCTTGCTTCCTCCCACCGTCCAGAAACATGACTGTCTGGTTAACTGGTTTATAAATTCGACACAGATTTAAAGGTTTCTCTCACGCCTGTTTTACAAAGTTGAAAGGGCAACAATTAAAGTCTCTGTCTGTAATATGCCTAAAAGAGACTCCAAGTTGTAATTTCAGTAAGTGGTGAAGCGTAAAGCTGCAGTAACTAAAAGCATGCAACACTTTTTTATTTTCAAAAAGCTGAAGCGATGTGAGACTTCCTGAGCGACCGGCGGTCTCCTCTGGAATCTGGTAACATTTGGGTCCATCATCCGTCATCCTCCGTCATCCTCCGTCATCCTCCGTCATCCTCCCGGCTGGCTGAGGCTCTCACACTTCTTGGTTTTACGGTTTTAGTTTTACTCTAAAGTTTCTAGAAGTAATGTTTTTCAATGTGATTATTAGCTTCACTAGCATCAGATTGATGCTATTTTCAGAAATGTGGCCTGTGCAGTCAGTGACCAGTTCCTCACTGGTTCCCAGTCTGTGCTTCCCAGTGGTCTGATGGGTGAATATTGACGGTTCTGCATTGTTTCTGCTGCATATCTTTCTTCTTCTTCTATTCTGTCTGGTTTCTCTCCTTTCATCCACATTGAAGGAAACTGAATGACTCTGGTTACAACCAGCGTAGTGAACCTGTGTCAAAGTCAAGCTGCTAACAGAAAGCAGAAAAAGGGAAGGAGAGATCAGAGGGAGGGGAGAGGAAAATGAGCAGGACAGGCTAATTTCTTTTTTGTCCCTTTGTCCCTCATTATCTGCTGCAGCTTTGATCTTTGCTGTCATTTTCATGTCGGCGCTTCCTCTTTGTTTTGCTCCATCCAGTCTTACTCTTTGTAAATAAGTTAATGAGTTCTCTGGATCTTCTGATCTGCACACAAATTTGTGTTGACTTTCATTAAATGTGAAATGCATACGATGGCTCAGGTCCTACAAAGGACTGTGGAACGTCAAGCGAATGAAATACAAGGTAAAACAATAATTTATCACAATATTAGAGTGCAGCATCAAAGAAGCAAAGACTGAATATATATATATATGAATACATGTTAATTACATCAGTGTCATGCATTCATTTTCTTTCTTTATATACATTTTATATACATAATTGATTAATCAATATAATAACATGCTGCAAACGTGAAGTGCTGTAAATACTTTCTGGTTGGACTTTAGTTTCTAAGTTTACAAGGTTTAAGGCGACACCATAATATGAATGATTTTTAATGATATTGTCAAAATAACCAGAAGAAAACCCAACAGTGGTTTCTGTGTCTGTGCATTTCATCAGCAAGCAGCTTGAAAATAGTGGCAGGGAAAACGCAGTCAGGCTTGTTTCAGCTGCATCTTGAGAGACACAAAGAGAGGACTTCAATGACAAGTGTGAGGTGAAACAAATCGAAACTGGAGAAGAGCAGAAAGACACCATCAGATATAATAAGACAGAAGTGTTTGAAGAACTGGAGCCAACAGCAGATCTGAGAGGGGGGAGGAGATTGAGGAAGATAAGTGGATTTTGAACTATTCACATAATTGGGTACTTGTTGGTGTTAGCAGGCGGGAGACGGGTCAAAGTCTGCAGCAGAGAGAGACTGAAGGCAAATCAACAGAGAAGGACAGTGGAGCAAGAGAGAAGTATAGATATTGTTGCTGAACTTTAATTCACTGTTTAAACAACCATAAATTTGCTGACTTAACATATAAAAAAAAAAGTTTTCTCATAATTTTGACTTTCTCCCAGTAGTATTGTGTATTCATTCTGCTAATAGTAACACAATGTTTGAAATATAACTTTGTTCTTGTAATTTAAAAAATTCTCTTGATCTGGTTTTAACAGTCACATTTACTTTCCTCAGTTTCTCTCGAACTTCTCTATATTTTTCAGCCTTTGCATCATCCTGTCTTCGCTTTGTTTGCGCTAGTGTGTCTGTTGGCTACTTCTTCTCCTGGCTTTACCAGGCAGCCTGTATATGAATTTGAACATTGCTGCCCCCCTGTGGCTTGTTCCTCAGTTAAACATGGATGAAAACATTTGGAAAGTCCCCCTGCTGCTGTGCCTCCCACTATTTGAGAAATGCTGCATATTTAACTGGCGACTCTGTGGGGAACAGACTGAAGTGAAAGCTGAGCCCAAGTCTGATGGCAAATTAAAATATTGCTACATCAATTATCTGGCAAATAGATATGTTTGTTTCTGGAAAGCTCATCTGTAACAATGATTCTGAATCACTCTGTGTAGCAAGCATGCAAATCATTCTGAATTAAACATAAACCACTATAGATTCATGCAACATGAAGCCTAATGAGGACACACTGCACTGCTGCACAATCTGAATTTGCTTAAAAATATTAGGACTGTCAACTAACAATTAAAGTACAGTTGGATTCACCTGAAGAATGCAGCATATTTATTGTCATTCAACGTAACATGTGCACTGCTTTTGTATTTAAGGTGTTGTGCTGCAAGGATGATTCAGTGTGCTGCAAATTCTTTAATACGGAGGAATATATCAGCAGAAAAGCCAGTGAATTCACTTCTATTCTACAAATAGTTCAACTCTTTATTCATTTGAAAAATTATTGCTTTGCAGTAATAAATGAGTGAATTAAGGAGCCAGAGTTAGGGTTGGAGGTTGGGGGTTAAGGGATTAGGGGTTAGGGGATTAGGGGTTAGGTCTAGGGGTTAGGGGTTAGCGGTTAAGGTTAGGCTGCTGAGTGCTTCAGCAGACGACGCTGGTAAAACTATTAAATGGTTAATAGAGGAGCCATGTTGTGATGACTTTCTGAAGGCAGTTTTATTGAATGAGCTGGAGCTTTTAGAGACCCAGAGGTCCAATTTCAAGGCATTGTTATCAATGTCAATTGTTTTTAAGTCATATTTGATATTTACAGCAGTTTTATAACAACTGAACACAACAGTTACTTGATTGTGCAATTAAATGGGACTGTGGCTGACAAATACATATTTCTGCTCCTTTAAGACACAATCTGAACAAGGAGGAAGAAAATGACACAAAAAAACAATAAATAAAAAACTTCCCAGGTTTTTTATGTTTACGCTTTTTCCTGTTTGCATAGACACAGAGGTGATACTATAAGGACAGTGGAAAAGTTTATGGAAAAGGTTAACGGGTTGAACAAGTAAACAAGAAGTCGAACCAGAACGGCAGATTGAGCAGCAAAGACAGATTAAATTGGAGAAGACAGGAGGCAGGGGAGGGGAAGCATCAGGCAGAAAGAGGGGAGGGGCGGACTGAGCCAAGAAGATAAAAATGTGACGATAGAGGGGCGATAAACGAATAAGAGCATGACCTCCCGACCTACGTGGAAACCCTCAGGAGGATGAAGCGATGATTCACAGCCTCGCAGGGAAACTGCAACAGGATTTGGTTGGAGGAGCTGAAATATGACGTGGTTGAAAATATGAAAGACCAACAAGCACATCCTCTGTAGCACATCCTGTCCTCTCCAGATAAAGGATTGGGTTTGCACTGCTGTAATTTTAAAGCCAACATTTGACTCACAGTTGGGTAAATTAGAAATGTTGCCTCAACACATCATTTTTGCTGCTGACCATTAAACCCTGAAATGGTTTGCAGTTCATCACAAAATGGACCTGAAACTGTTGACAGTTTTTAGCTCTCAGATGATCCTGATTAGCGGCAAAGTCACAGGTCGCTGATCTGTTCCTGTCCTGCACCGGATTGTAATTAGATGGGCTTTGAATTTACCCATTGAGACATGGAGCACCATCAAAACCCTATCAAAACTAATTTCATGCATGATTACACCCATGCCCTGAGAACAATGGTTTGATGGTGGGTATATGATGACTTGCAGGGGTTGTGAACTCAGCCAGGAAGTAGATGGTGACGCTGCTCTTTAGATGCAACGCAGGGGTGAAACTGCAAATGAAGGAAAATAAAGAAAAATCACTTTTTACTGTTTTAAGAATCTGGAGATTGTTACTGAATACCAACAAACGTGTTGGGGTCCTCAAGGCTCTTCCCAATATCCGATCAGATTATTATTAATTTTTTCCATTTTCCAGAAACTGTGACACACAGAATCGGTGTGTTTGAAGGTGTTGCCTTACAAAAACCTTGATAAACTCAGCCGGGCTTTTTGAAATTGTTTTAAGGGGCATCAATCTAACTGTGTACATTTCTGAATTGGAAGAAAAATCCATCATCTGCTATTTAACAAATGGAAATATTATTGGTTGCCTGAAACTGAACAGAATTGCTCTGATTTTCCATCTGACTCTTATTTTCAGTGCATTAATATTTAAGGCAATACAGAAATGAAACATAATTTGTGACATTCACCTTGATTTGGACTACTAGACTTTATTAAATAGCAACAATTATTATTTTTTATTACGTTCCAGGAATATGTTCTTTTTTTAGAGGACATAAACATCTCAGTCACGGGCCACAAAGAATGACCCAAAATGTTGCAACAGATATTCTCTGAGGGGGCAAGGACATGAGCAGTCAGAGTACACTGTGTCTATATCAACAGCCTTGATGGAAAGCCAGGACCTTCTGCTCACAAACATCCTGGCTGCAAGACCAGTTGAAAGGTTTTGTATTAATGCACAATATTTGCCGGCAGACGTAAGTCAGCAATCACAAGGCCAGAGCACTAATATTTCTGCAGCAGCTTGAAGTGAAGCTAGTCAGGGCGTGAAAAAGCCGACAAATAAGGAGATGCAAGTAAACCAAACACACTCGCTGCCTTCGCACAGTTTTGCCTAGAATTATAGAAAAGTCATTTATTATTTATGGGCAGCTGAGGGATGTTGTACGCATTACTGCACCAGCGTGTGGAAGAAAAGTGTAGCTGTGTTCGCGTGTGTGTTGTGCTCAGCTGCAGAGGCAGGAACTGTGGCAGAATGGCAGGTGAGGCTCTAATGAACACCTCATCCCACGGCGCGGTCTCCATCTCTATAACGTCCTCAGATCTCACTCCCAGGCGCTCTTCACCGGGTAATGAGGGTCGTATTCCACCCACTCTGCATGACAGAGAGTGCATATGTGAACCAGAGGGGACAGGAAGCCGTCATGCAGAGGGCTACGCAGCAACACCACATTTATAATCGAGCAGTTAAAGTCATTATTGCTGCTTTTGCCGCAGGTCTGTGTGTGTTGATGTGTTTTGAAGGTGAGTCGTCTACGACTTTACCACTTATTAGGTGTGGGCCGTCATGAGAGACGGTACGATAACCTTGGGGAAAAATACCACCATGTCATGGTTTTATGACTTCAAAACTCAAACCATAGATATAATTATAATCTAATTATATACCAATAATTACTCTATGCTTGTGTTCTCATTGTGCTTTTGTGCAATGAGGATAAAGACTTTCTGATTCTGAAAGAAAATGCTAATAATATTGGAAAAATGAATTATTAGAATGGATGCAGTTTTTAGTGCAGCTTTATTTGTGTGGCACATTTCAGCAACAATTTATGAAACAGAGGAGTGAATGCTGCAGTCAATGACTCAGTGAATTGAAGTTACTATTTTTTTAGCAGAGTACCTTGAGATGACGTGTCATCAAACGGTGACATGCATATAAACTGAATTAAATTGAATTATTTCCACATTTCTTCTTACGATGATACCTTGACTTTGTAGGATTCATATAAGTTAGTTAGCAATATTTGTTAAAACCGTCGCAACTGTGAAGAACAGAAATTTAATTACAATTACAAATTGCATGAGATCTTCCAGCTACTTCAAGAATCAGATGATTTGAAATTTGAGATTCCCATCAAGACGATGCGTAGAAAAATATTTTGCACATTGCACAGAGCTGGTCTGCATAAATCAGACTAAAAAGGTGCAAAAGCATTTCCCCCTTGGTTTTGGATGGAGTCCAAATGCAGCTGATGTGGATATTGATTTCCTGCTGGCTTCCAGAAGAATTACTTGTCTTCTTTTCTGTCTTACAGCCTGCTAGGCCAGCACATCTGTAGGAGGAACGGTGCAATCCAATAACGTCTACTCGGTGAAATAAAAGGGACAGAGCGATTAGAGTTCAACAAGTTGTAAAGATTAAAAGAGGATATCACATAAAATTTACTACTGTTTTTATTTAATGTGAGTTACAAGGACAAGGAGTTGTCCTGGTTCAGACCGCAATCACTGAAATCTATTTTCACAGACTGGCTGTGTATTATGAAGACATAAAAGACATCTTCTGGAAGCGGTTATTTTATCAAACAGAGGCGACGTGGCTCAACATCAGTGTGTGGTCTGAGAATGTAACATGGCATCTCGCAATTTCGTCTCCTGAGTGCATCACCTGCTGAGCTTTGATGCTCTGGTGTGTGTAGAGTCAACAACACATCAGCGACGCACACCCTGAAAACGTAGAGACCCTCAACACAGCCGCTGTGCAGAGTGAGAGAGAGAGGGAGAAGAGGCATCGTGTCCTGCAAGGCCTCATTGATCTCATTCACCTCACATGAAGCTTTCCTCTCATTTCTGCCAGCAGCAGAAACGACGTGAACATGTAACTCATCTTTTTCCCAGCGATTCCCTCTTTTCTTGTACAAACTGCTTTAAAAGCAACACACACTTTCCATTAAATGACGAATCAATTCAGTGAGCAGGTAGGCTAAGAAGTGACACTGGACATTCGAAGTGCAGACATTGTGTGATGCCAAGGAGAGGTTAGACTGACTTTACCTGTTGATGTTGGATTTCAGGAACTGAATTCATGAAGCTACGATTGGCAATATCTGGTGAATGTGAATTTTTATGTTGCCTTTTATTGGGAAGTTGTCCCTCCTTGTAAACAAATCAAATTTATTGAAGCCTAGAAATTGAGGGAAAAGAAATGAGTTAACATTTATTCTAAAAAAAGTGAACTTCCTCTCTGAGAGTAAACAAGTGGAGAATGAAATGTTTCATTTGTCCATATTTCACACTTGCAGAGTCACTGCAGGGTGAATTCAGGGTTCAGTGAATTAGTTTTGTTTCTTCCTGGACTGATGTTTAGCTCAAATAGCTTCGGCTCAGAGTGGGAAGCATTAGGAACATAAATACCTTTCATAACTGAGAGAACCGGGTCGATGTTTTTAACAAGATACATCAAGGACTGGAGCCCCTGTGGCCTGTTGGGGTAGTGAGTTTGCTCCAGACTGTTGGAAATCTGACGTTCCCACCTCAGATTAAGGACTTGTGCCTGTCAAACATCTGAAAAGTCATTATTCTCCCACAGTTTGGGAGAATCTAGAGACGGTCCTGATGTGGTATGACTTGCAGAAGAGATGGAAACCTTTGTTAGCGATCGTGTTTGTCCTGGTAATGTCCAGGATCTCAAAGCATCTCCTGATTTTATCCTTGCATTTAGTTGATGATGTGGGTCTGTTGGTGTCTTCGCACCATGAACTGGACTGACAGAAGTAGATTTAGAGCCTCCATATCTGACACTGCGACTCTCAACCATCAAATCCAAGAGAGTCCGCCTCAAGCAAAAGTACTAAAGTCTCCTGGAGTTAAATTATAAAATATGTAACTGTTGTAGAAAAGAAAGAGTGGAGGCAAAAAGTAAATTTGCCTGTTTACCTTTGCTGAGACGAGAACAAGATTCTGGATAGAAATGTCAGAGATGAACTTCCTGTCCTGGACGTGATGAAGAGCTTCGTCATTCAGGACGAACTCTGCCCTGAGATCAGGTTCTCCAAAGTGAAGGGGTCAGTTCAGGATGTCTACTGGGTTCAACCTGTTGGAGTTTTTCTGGGCAAATTACAGACCCTTCAGAAGGAAGTCGAGGTATTTGAGAAAGACAAAAATGGATTTCAGCAGAGAAATCAAGCAATTGGTTTATAGAGAAAAATCAGCTTTCAAATTTCACTTTAGCTTGAAAAATCTTCCTCTTCATTTGGGTGAATGAACGCCAGGGATCTGATGAATGTTGGTGCTTAAACAGAGCAGGATGTAAGACTTATTGAGCTTTGCTGGCTGGAACTTGAATCCGAGTTTCTCCATTAGTCATTCTCACATTGCAAATCATGTCTGACCCCCTGAATGACTCCAACGTGTCTTTTTGGGATATCGATTGAAGGTGCAAATGGTTGTTATTTGAAAAGGAGATGGTGCTGCATCTTTAGTGTGACAAAAACACTCATTTACAGTCCAATGTTCCTTGAACCTCTCATTGATCAGACAAGAACAGACTCTTTTCTTATTGAGTTTTTAGCTCTAAGTAGTTCAAAGAAGCTTTAAAGTTTTACCAAACGTGTTTCTCCCTGCAGTGGATCCCTGCCTATTCGCACTTCAGATTTCCCAAACTCACTCGTTCTTGGATTTTTCTGTGGAATTAAATTCTATTTGCAGAACATCAGATTTTTCTGAAAAACACTTTTAATAGGTGGGACAATAAGTCCAGGTTGTTTAAAATATTAGGGGGAAAATGTGCAGCTGAGGAAGCTAAAACAAGCGAATGTTTTGTTTCTTGACATGCTATTGGCTGGCGTTTGCTAAGCAGCCAATCCAGGAGCAACACTGATTTTCTTTGCTGCTGATTGGCTGGACCCTGAAGCGATAAGGAAGACATTTTCAGCTGTGTGTGTCAATGAGGATACACACACAGGAACATGTATTGCAAAATCTAGCTACGTTTGTAACGCTTTCATTTACAAGACTGTTACTTTTAATGTACATAAAACTATCGGACACACACACCCTGCAGGATGCATTGGTTTGTTTGTGTTTAATGGCTGCTCACCAGTTCAGAGAACGCATTTCAAAAAGCCAGCAGCAGAGCACGGAGGTATTGATTAGACTTTGTCGTTTTAAATTGTGTGAATCCAAATGCATCCATAATTTTAAGAGATGTCATTGTGTGGATTCATAAATCAGCAGAGGAGCCATTAGAAAATGGTGAGCTCTGGTCTAAGCTTTTAATAAATCAAGGCTGCTGAGAGAAAACTACCATCACCGACATTTAATTATAATTTATTTAATTTTCAAGGGCAGTTTGTTGCTTTAAATTAGATTTTTTTTTCTTTTCCAGTGAAAACTGGAGAGTTGAACAAAAGCAGGGGATTTAATTCGTATTGGGAGTTAAGGGATTATTTAAAAGTTGTTTATGCTTGCAATATTTTCTGAGATAAGGTCAACGAGATTTCATTTTGGGTTAATTTAATTTCTTATTCCCAGTTTATTCAATTCTCCCCTTGAAAGAGTTTTAGATTTTTTCTCTGGAGAACTGATTTAATGGTAATAAGACAGAACATAATTTCCTTTTTGTTGTGGTGTAACAGATATCCACTGTTGCTCATCTAGTAGGCGTTTCACTTCCAAGCAGACCTTTGTTCCCTGCAGTGGAAGGACATAACGAGAGTTTAGCAGCTTATTGGTCTGGATCATTCTGTGGGTGTTCAAACGACACCTGGGAGCAAATACATCTGAAGAAAGATTAAGAAAAGGCTTAGCAAGCGACAGAGTCTTCGACAACATGCAGGAGCTTTAGAAGCAGGAAGTAAAGGTGTGATTAATTTAAAGGTAGCAGCGCTTACACCGAGTCTGATTTGTCATGTTTGCTGTTTGTGCTGTAACAGATGGGTAATTTTAACGCACATAGCAGAATCTATAAAGGCTCATTTGAAACAGATGTTCAATTATGATTTATTGTTGAACATAAAAATATAAAGAAATAATTAGCTTCATATATTTAAGATAATTGAAATAATATTTATTCGCAAAAATATAATTTTTGACGTGGATACATAAATACCAGTCCTGCTTCTATAGACTTGTGTACAGACAAATTATCACAATATTTTTTCCAGTTAAACATCTATTCTTGAATATACTACCGGTTTTCAATTTAAACTGAAATAAAAACTTAAATGTCGTGTAAATAACTATTGAGATATATTTCTAAAATTTGCACAATCCACTTAAAACTACAATATGCAGCTCTTATAAGAAATATTTTTTTTAGATAAACTGTCATGTCGTTACATGTCCTACTGCTCCCAGTAAAAACAACCA
>VMRN01000138.1:210073-221741 GCA_010277015.1 Poeciliopsis turrubarensis | reverse complement strand
GCTGCAGGCTGTGTGTGGCTGCAGGCTGTGTGTTGCTGCAGGCTGTGTGTGGCTGCAGGCTGTGTGTGGCTCCAGCGGTGCTCAGGGGCCTCACACACCGATAATGTCCTGAGAGCCGCTCTCGGCTCCTCTTCTGGTTCCCACGTCTCTCAATTACCTCTTTCCTCATCCAGGTCTAAAGGCCCGTTTATCTCCTGCCTGAATATTTTTTTTCAAATTAACTCTGTTATCCTTTCTGAGAGAATAACTTTCAGAACAGCAGAACATTTCCGCATTCAAGCAAATGTTTTCATAGTTTTTTAAGTGAGATAAAGTCAATACTTGTAACGTTTGGAAAGTCGCGGGGAAACAAAGCTCGGACTATTTTTGCGGCTAAATTAAGAAATATGTTGGCTGGGAAAGGAGAGGTCCAGTAGTTAGATATTGATCCAGCTTCAGCCCGGAGCTGCAGCATAATCCCATCATCACTTTTATTAGTCTACTCTATAGCTGAGCTGGATCTGCAATAAGAGCTGCGTTTCCCCTGCAGCATCGGCTTTCTTTAACTCATTTGCTTCGTCTTCTCCGCTTGTTCTGTTTTCTGCTCAGCTGTCTGCTCCCTTCGCCTCGACTCTGCTTTTGCTTTCTTCATATTCAGCTTTATCTCCTTTCTTACATCCCTCTCACAGACTTAATCTCATCTTTTTATTACTTCTTCATAATGTGCTTATTGTCGAATGTCTCGTTTTGTCCATTTCATTCTTGTGTGCAATGCTTTTTTTTCTACATTTCTCTGTGACTAATTTGAATTCCTGCTAAATAATCAGATGTTTGAATCAAATTTTGCCTTTGGCTTCCTTTTAAACATAACTTATTTTTTTAATTTCTTCCTCAATGCTGTTTTTTATATTTTTATCATTTCATTTTCATAATATTGGTTCTCTGGCTGCTACTGTGTCTGATGTAGCAGGTCGATCTTAAAGCGTAACGCCGCCTCTTTCCCCTCCTCCTTCCGTCGCCGGTAAACAAACAAAGAGGCGTCCGAGCCGCCGGAGGGAAAGGCACTGCACGACTCTCTGTGTAATTGGGGTCAAAAGCTTTGCCCAAGGACGCTGTGGCAGTAAAGAGTCTGCAATCAACAGCCACCCTGCTGTCACTAAAAGATGCTCTGACTAATCCAGCCAGGAAATTTGCAGAACATGAGTGGAAGTGTTTGGTTTGGTGAGTAGCACATCTGAGTCAGTCCTGCTGTCTGGAAAGATGCTGAAAGTAACAAAAACAGGGACAGTTGATGGTGAAAAACTGAAACCAACTGGAACTACGTCAAGTTTCAAGCAGTCGTCTCCTCTGTGGTCCTCAGTGCAGCCGTTACGGGTTCGAGTCCCGGCCCGTCGACCCGTCTTCCCCTCTCTCACAACCTGCTTCCCTTTCAATTCACTGTCAAATAAAAACCACTAGAGCTGAAAAAGAATAGGTAATAAAAAGAAGAATGTTGTTTGTTCCAATAAATCCTTCTGAGAATCTGGAAAAACTTGAACTTTGATATTCCCAGATAATTTTCATCGTCTGGCAGAGCTGGAGAGTTTTTTGCAGAAATGTCTGGATGTGCAAAGTTGTGACACATTGCAGAAAATGTTGCTTTGACTGAGGGAGATGAATCACACGGTCAGATTTCATCTGAAGGTCTTCTGGAGAACCAGACATTTCTTCATGGTTGCATGGAAGCAAAGCACAAGCATGGAAACTACTGAGTTCGGACAAGTTACTGGTTTTCTCAACAATCATAAAAAAAAAAAAAAAATGAAATGTTAATTTCATCGAAGCACCAAACTTTGAAGCTTTTAGGTATTTGACATTTACATTGTAAAACACAGTCACCAGAAATTGTGTTTAAAACTAAATTGTCCTTCCAGGTTTCTGCTTTCTGTGTATCATCCTAAGAAATGCCAAAAAGGAAGATTACACCGCTTCTGCAAATGTCACCTTTTTAAGGCTGCTTTGCAAAATGTTTTTCTCTCACTTTGCTGGGCATCATTACTCTGCAAACATTTTCTCTGGAGTGCGAGACAAAGTGTTTTTGGTTAATTGCAATCTGGGAGGCACCTTGTGCGTCAGCCGGTGACTGTGCCGGTCATAACGAAGCGTCCTTATTGTGGTCAAACATAACTTTACCTCCTGCTGGGCAGAAATGTGCTTGGCAGCTGCAGGTGTTTGATAAATCTTTACTTTTGTTTCGGCTCTGATGCTTAAGCATTGAAAAAAAAAGTAAAATCGTTGAACAATTAAGTCATTTTCCTGCTTGTGGTAATCATTCACTTTTCTTCCTGATGTGGTTTGTTGTCTTTTTTTCTTTTACTGCCAGTCTGGCTGTAATTTGAAGACAAGCTAGTCTCTGCTAATCTCCTTCCAACTTTACTATAATTCCAGAAGCAAGGCCTCAGCTCTGGTATTCTGTGTTTTGGATCCTGGCAGGGAATCACTGCTACCTGCTCTTGTCCATCCTTTGAATCCTTTTGTTCTCTTTTCGTTCTTATCTGCGTGATAACCGCGAGCCTGAGGCACAGTTTCAGAATCACAGCCCAACTTTTTGGAAATTGTTTGAAGCCATTTTTGAAACGATTGATTGGCCAAAGGGAGATTGCCTCCTTGTTGCCAAATGAGGCAGAGAAAGTGCCATAACAGTCGGCATGGGAATGGGCCTGTCGGCTTTAATGTTGGGGTTGTGAAGCAGCGATCACTGATGCCACTGGAAACATTCAGGGAACCAAACAGAATCATCTAATGCCTGGCGGTTGCCACCATTAAAGCACGTTGAAGACAGTTCAGGTAGTTCATAGAGTAACATTTTACCACAAATGCCATTTAAGACACTTTGGAAGAAAAAAGAAAAGCGTGTGCAGAAAAATCCAGTTAATGTATCTATTAATGCATATTAAGATATAATTTGGTGTTTTACGGAGGTCGTAAGCATGCGCAGATTTGAACTGTTTGCTGTTACATAAATATATACATTTAATTTCAATCCAATTTCTATACAAGACAGTTACATTTGGTTTATACCACCATTTGTAAGAAGCCCTGATCCATCAAATTCTGTGACTTTGCAGAATCCTTCCTCCAAACCGAACATCTTGTTTTATCATCTGGTGTTTCATTAGTTATTGTGGACCCTGTTATAGGAATGTGCATCGCATTTCAGTCAGATTCTGTCAGATTCTGAGCACTTAATTATAGCTAGTAAATGGTTGGCAGGTTGTAGTTTTAGACATCTATGAACCTGTCTCACAACGTAAGAGATACTCGAACTCGGCTGGGAAAACTTTCCTTATTTTGAAATCCAACACCTGACAGGTGATATAAACCTGAATGAGGTGGTTTGCTGATGATTACAAGGCCAGAATAGTAACTCGGTTCTATTTCACACAAAAATCCAGCCTGTGAAAACCTTCTTGGGAATTCATGGGAATTACTAAAAGAAGAAAACTAACTTGGTAGAAATTACGATCCACAAAAACTTAGCATAAATGGCCACAACAGCAATTAATTTGTTTCTGAATGACATGATTACTGCGTCACAAAGTGTTTCTCTTCCTTTCTTCTGTTTTTTGTCTGTTTAATGAATTAACAGGGTGTGGAAAATGTAACATGGTGCAGAGCTGTGTAGCAATGACAGCAAGTGGAAACATCTGAGATATTAAAAATGATGATTCATAATAACCTTGATACTGCAGTATGTTTAATAATAATTAATTATCTTTTTCTATCTGAAGATAATACACGCCTTAATGTGTGTGATGCAATGCAAACAGGCTCTTTGTGCAGCTTTCTGAGCGTTTAGCAGGTTGCAGAGAGTCAGAGTGAGTCATTTCCAGAGTCTTGCTTACAGTGAATTATTGCTGTAGGACTCACACAACACTTCCACCAGAACCAATGGATCATTTCTGTTTTCACTTTGTTTCCCAGCAGCACATTGTCCTTCAGCTGCACCAAAAGTCCCAACAACAAAACTGGCTCTTAGTAACAAAACTCATTTTCACCCCGTCCGGTTGAAGCAGACGAGGTATTTTCAGTATTTTCAGTATTTTCAGTATTTTACGGTTTTTATCAGGTTCTGATTGTGATTCTGAGCCGAGGCTCTCTGAGCTCTTTGCTTTTGATTGGAAGCTTGTTTCATATTTTCAGTCCTGGTTACTGATCAGGTTTTTTTTTATTTTGGCGATGAAAGGTGAGATAAAATAAGTTAAATATAAAAAGTCATTACTATCAGCCCAACAAGTTATAGAAAATTAACTGCACTAAATGCTTTGCAACAAAACAGCTGCTGAAACAAATCCCATTGTATTTCAGTGAATATTATGTCTTGTGATTTTGAAAACTTTTAATCTTTTTAAACTTTTTAAATGAGAAATCCCGATTTCAGAAGAACCGCAGTAACAGATTCTCAGGTGTTCAGAGTCTCCTGTTACCTCCAATTCCTGCTGCTGCCTGACAAAATGTTAAAGCCGACGCAGGAGGGAGAAAGGCTGAAAATGTGGAAATGAGAAGTATAAAGGTAAGTGGAGGTGAAAGCAAGAAAAATAGGCTGAACAGAACGTTGCTGTGTTCTTATTAAATGTGAAAGAAAGAAGTGAGAAATGAAAAAGACATAAAAATATCATCAAAATATGAAGAAGAGTCCAGAAAGGTAAAAACAAAATGTGTTGAAGCTACAAACCGCTCAAATTTGAAAAAGAAAAGAAAGAAGAATAATGAAGGAAGAATGTTCAGGAAACACAACCAGGAAGTGAAAAAAGGAAAAAATAGGACGGCGATAAGACGATGTCAACATAAATGCTGAAAAACAAATGAACCTGAAAGGGTAAAAGAGGCGGCGGGACAGAGGCGTAAATGTGAGAGGAAGAAACTGATCGGTCTGAGTAGAGTAGGAGGGAGCACAATCAACCAAGTGGAAAGAAAATGAAGTGGAGAGCAGCAAAAAATCAGAGGGAAAGAAATAATCCCGGCCGGTGGAAAATCCAAAAATGGAAAAATACAATAAACGGGAAAGAAAAAAAGAAAAAAGGAAAGAAAAAGACAAGAGGTTGAAAATCGCCAGCTGTGAAATAGAAACCAGAAAATATATACAGTATATATATATATACAGTATATATATATATATATATATATGGAGTGATGCTGGAAAATCTCTGATTTCTTGCACAAGGCTGTGTGAATAACTACTTACATAAATCCATTATGTTCCACTGCTGAGAGACTCTTGATGACTCTGCGCAGCACCATCTGCATGATCTCAGATTTACACATCTTTGCTGACAACGTCCTCGTTCGAGATGTCTGTATGGCAGAAAACAGCAGTTTAAATAGCTCATGATGAATGTTGCCTTCTGCCGTCAAGAGTAAAGTGTTTACCCGCCGACAGCAGATCAAATATATCCCTGCGTCCGTGGCAGCAGCAGGAATTGGTTTTGCTGCGGGTGAAATGGGGGAGCGTGCCGTTTTGTTGTTGTTGGTGCAATGAAGTGATCGTTGTGATGTTTGGGCCTTGAGGGCCAACATGCAGACGAGAACGTGGTTTAATAAAGATAAGTCCCACAATAAACCCAGAGGGAGTTCAACTATCAACTCTGTTTCCTTTCAATCGTCTCATCGCTTTTGAAAGAACTTTGAAGAATATTGCAAAAATAAAAAAGAAAACTAGAAGGAAATAGAGTCTGGACATTGTGCCTCTGGTAAGGCAAAATGTGGATGGTCCACTACATCAGAACCATCTCTCCTTTAGCGCATTATTATTATTATTGTTTTGTTTTTTTTGAAAAGCCAAAAACTACTTTAAATGTGCATGAATTTTTTAATTTTTTTTGGATTTGATGTTTTCTTTTCCAATTTGAAACGTCAAAATCTGAACAAAAACATCGGATGAAGCACCGTTAAAGATCTGAGGTCATAAACTCAGAGAATAAAACGTACGGATACAGCAGAAGAAGAAAAATAAACACAAAAGAAAAGATGAACAGTTATGTAGAAGCAACCTTGGTCAGTAGCAGAGAGGAATTTCTTTCCCTTAAGATCAGATGTTTTTGTAAGTGAACAATGTGAACAATGTGCCTGTTGCTGAGACGGAGAGCAAAGGCGTTAATAATTCAGCCTCAGCCCAGGCTCTGCACATTTCTCTCCATGCTGTTGGTTCAACTGCCTCTGTTCCTCCAAAACGACAGACAAGAGGAACAGCACTCACAACCTGAAGGCTCAAAGACACACATAGAGGTCCAGAAATGTCTCAATAATCCTCGTACAATGTGGGGACTCTGTGTTGTCAATGATGCGTCCATTTCCTCTGCAGCATCTGGGAAACCTGCTGCTGCTCTGCCTGGTTCTCCTCCTTGTGGCTTTGTTTGTCAAATCTTTGCTGAAACGTCTCTGGAGATGTTTAGATTTGACCCAGTCAAAGTAGAGACATATTTATAGCATGCTAAAACATGGAGAAATGTTTCAAAGAAAGACATCTGCAGCTCTCTTCCTTACCAGGAGTTTTCATGCAGCTGAAGCGAATGTGTGGACAGTTTCCTGCTTGAAGTATCGATATGCTGACAAGCTGTCAGCGAGAATCTGAGCAAACCCAGGACCAAATTGCTGACCATTAACTGAGCTCCTTCTGAAGGCAGAGTTTTGAAAAACGTCAGCAGCGTTTGAGAGGAAACCATTCACAGACAAGTGAGATCGAAAAGATGAAACCAGGAGAGAAATTAAAACTGACATCTCCACTCAGCATCTCACATTTCACTGCCGTCATTCCAGATTCACTTCATTTCTGCAGGTTACGCCTCTGCGTTGGGATTCTGCTTGCTCTCATATCTGACTTGACCTTTATAAATATGGATTATTAGCCCACATGCATCAATACTGCCATTATATCTGCCGGTGCTGGTAAAGTTTAATTTTTAAAGCCTGTATTGTGCTCCTCAGTGATACCATCTGTAGCTATTTTCCGCCCGTTTTTAATAAAACGGACGCCACAGCTCCATGGAGGTGGTTATCACCGTCCTTCCACACAGACTTTAACTGAGCTTTTGATCAATGGCTGGAACGTGGCAATAATGGAGCCTGGGCTTCCATTTTCAACAGGAACACCCACACACTATAAATCCTGAGCACTGGTGGCCCCGTGAAATGCAACACATAAAAACATCCAGCAAATGGAATAATAGATCACGGTTTCTTTTTTTCCCACCAGTTCCTATTTCCGATTGATTTGATTTTATCTCGACTGTTTTGCAGTTTATTCCGCTGCGTTTGTGGGCTGCAAATACGGACAAATGATTTATTTCACAATGAAAATAATGCTTAAAAATGATATGTGCATCATGCATGCAAAAGCTTATAACTTTATTTGGAGAAATACAGCCTACTTTAACATCAAATATTGATTCACGTTTGATTTCCTAAAGGATTTCCTTGTTATTACAGGATGAATATTCTATTAAGAGGGTCAGAGATGTTAGAAATCTGTCTGCTAATGAGCCCTAAGACCAGAAATAATGTCTCTCTTGCTTTTCTTAAGGCTTATGGTTGAGACACGACGCGCAGCCAAGAGCAGAACTTAAAGCAAATCTTCTCATTGATTCTGTGTGAGTTTTTCCCTCCTCCTCGTTTATCTTAAGCTGGCGCTGCAAGAAAATTATGAACTTTTGCTCCAGGCAGCTTTAACTTTTATATTGCCTGTGTGGAGGACTGTTTGTTTTTTATCAAATGTAACTTTTACAGTTTCTTATGGTAGGCAAAAATGTAATTCTCCAGATCTTCTTTAAAGGAGAAAAACTTGTTTTTTATGTGTTTAGCATGATTTAAGAGTCAACCTGGAGGAGCTAACTACCAGAAGTAGGATTTAAATCCCATCTAAAGAGATCCTTTTTTTTTTTTTTAGAGGTATAAAACTTGTTATGTTGACTTTATATTTGATTAAAACCAAAATATATTCTCCCTTAAATGAGGAAGTCTTAACAATAAAATAGAATTTACCTTGCAGAATTTATTTTCACAGAAAGTATTTTAGACTTTTTATTGATTTACAAATCCATCATGATCAACAGTTTCCACCGAAGAATTTACAAAATTCTTAATATCAAAAAGTGACAATAAGAACCTGCTCAGTCTTTCCCAAAACAAATCCTTCAAGGCTGGAACATTTCCATGTCAGAGGAATTTGCAGGCTGTGCTGGAACATTTCATCACTTCCTTTACGGCAGAGGCCGTGTTAGTTTCCGTCGCTCCTCCCTGCTCTGCTTTCCAACGCCGACATCCCCACTTGACCCGAGTCGTGTTTATCATCACGGTGTGTGTGACGCTGCCTTGACAAACACAGCTTCTGTGTGAGTGTGTGTTTGTGAGATTAAATTGATTTAGCTGGCACTTTTATGCAAAGTGACTCACAAACGAGGAGCTCTCTGGAGGATGCAGTGCTTTATTGCACTAAATGGGTTTGAAACCACCTGCTGGTGGAGAAAAAAGGTCTGGAAATGGTTTTGGGTGGGATCTTAAATACTGGATGCAGTTCAGGCAGAACTCAAAATATGATGCTGGAAAAGTATTCGGCCTCTTTCGGACCCTTAACTTTGGTCCTGAATTATGACTTTAACAAAAACAATATATATATTTCCATATGTAAGTTTCAACAGATTCTTATGAAAACTTTCCATAAGACACCAAAAGTTATAGTTCTTGAATCTGTGGCAGCAGAGCAAAGAAAATACGATGCATCATTTCAGAATCATTGCTAGTATCTCATTTTACACAATTGCAGCATTTTTATTTTCTTTCATTATTTTCTTTAATCGAAGGATTTCTTTAGCAAAATTTGCATTTAAAACGTGTCTTGGGATTTTTGTGTTTAATCTTAACTCTTCACTGATTCAGAATAATGTCTTCCTTCCTCAGGCGTTTGCTCTTCATCCTTTACAGCAAAGAGTTTTTGATTAAGCTGATCAAACCGACGCCAGTGAATATTGACTCCTGTCTGTGTTCATTTGTTCTTCCATAGTGTTTTTTCCACATTGTCTCAGTCGTTAAGCTGGTGATTATTTCCTGTTATCAGAATTCTGTCAATAATGGACAAATTATGATTCAGAAACAGGATTGTTTTGTGAAAAGAAGTCATTGCTGCAAATGTAACCGTGTTTCTCTTCCTTCGTGTTTTTGTCCTGCAGGTACTGAGTGCATTTTGGTTTTCAATGAACCAAAGGATCAGTGGGAACCTATTTTTGGCACCTGCGTCTTCCTCTTCTCCTTCCTCATCCCCATGGCCATCATCAGCATCTGCTACAGTCTGATGGTGAAGCGCCTTCGAAATGTCCGCATCCTGTCTGGCTCCAAGGAGAAGGATCGCAACCTGCGGCGCATCACCAGGATGGTGTTGGTGGTGGTGGCAGCGTTTGTGGTCTGCTGGACGCCCATCCACATCCTGGTCCTGGCTCAGTCTCTGGGCTTCATTCTGAGGAGCATGTACGCCGTGGTCATGTTCCACTTCTGCATCGCTCTGGGCTACATCAACAGCGGCCTGAATCCCGTGCTCTACGCTTTTCTGGACGAAAACTTCAAGCGCTGCTTCCGAGAGTTCTGCCAGCCGTCTCCGTTCCGCCTGGACACCCAGCAGTCAGGCAGGATGAGGAGCATCGCCAGGGAGGTGGCAGCGGCCTACAGCTACAAGGGCGGGGACGGCGGGGGGCCCGGTGCCGGAACGGCGAATCCAGCATGACTAGGCGTGGAGCTTCCTCTGGTGGGGGTCGTCCCCACGCAGAGGGGAGAGACTCACGGGACAGGAAACTCCAACACAGAGCTCACTCAGATCACGGCTCTCTAGCGGCACGAGCCCTCCCGCCCCCCAACCCGCAGACTGGCATGGGGCGGGGGGGAGGGAGACGAGGAGGACGGCTTTGAAAGGAAAAGAATTTAGGAAAGATGAAAACACAACAAGCTGGTGGATGTTGCTGGTTTGTTGGACATGGACAAAGCTCAGCTGCATTTCAAACAATGTTCTGCTTAACTTTGATCACAAAACCAGTGTAAGAATCTGAAGGTTTTGGTTTTCAGCTCAAGCCTCCTGGGCACTAAAGGAGTCTGCAGCTCCTCCACATCACCGCCAAACCTTCTGGTTCCAAACTCACATTTTGCTGAAGCATTTGAACAGCAGCATCGGTAGCAGCTGCAGACACCAAATCTGTGAAACTATCCAGCAGTTGATGATGAACAGCTCGTCTCTCTAGCACTGAGAACCACAGACTGAAGGCTGCTAAAGACAAGTCTGGTCAAAATGTGAAATGGTGTTTTCTTCACTACTGTGTGCCACAGCCTTCCAAGTTCCTGTTTGGTCTGAAGTCCTTTGCATCGTCAGTGTTGGATGAAAGGCCTGCAGAGCTGTGCTGCGGCCAGCAGGGGGCCGCTGCTGTTCAGGTCACTAAGACATGTTTACGTTTTGTCTGAGCTCTTATCACACAGATTTATGACACTGAAGTCGACTAGAGGTTGGATTATTAATGTGTTTTCCAATGTATTGGGTTCATATTAGAACAAAGTGAGGCTACTCATTCTTGAACTGTTAAGTCACATGACTGCCATTAGTCCTATAAACCAAATCTAAGGTATTTAGAACAAAAGCCTTAGGAATGCTGTTCTTTACCAAGTTGGAGACTTTCTTTCTGTTTATGACCCAGCAGAGGACAGAAATGCTTCAGGTGTCGGTTAACCAGGTGCTGGTCTCAGTGTGGACCTGCATAGCTTTTAGAAAACTCAAGTTCTGGACCCGATCCAAGATTTAGAGAAACAGCGACGATCTGACAGATTCGATTTGCTAACGATTCCAAAAACCAGTTGATCCCCAAATGACTCTGAAAACATTTCAGCCAGAAATATGAAGCGAAATATGAATAAATACCCTGCAGCTGCAATTTGGAAAAAATGTAACTGTATATAATTTTGTATTTTTTTTAAATGTTAAAGACATAAATTTTGATATCTAACATTGCAAGCATTGGTCACCCTGAGGCAGAACATAATCGATTAAAAGCAAAGATTGAGACTGAACTACAGATTTAGGGTTGGACCAAGGTTATAAATAGTTTTATATATTTATGTTATTATCGTCTATGAATCAGAATAACTGACTGTTTGAGATGATTTTGCTGGGTCTGAAAGTGACGCAGCCTGGAGCTTTGCAAATCAGAGCTGCAGTTGTGCAACAAACTAATTATATCGTATTCTGTTACCTGGATTTTAATAAAATGTTATTTTTGTGGGAATTTTATTTAACCTGTTTTGTAAATTAGATGTAAGATTGGATTCAGAAACATGGCTACTTATTTGGAATCGGCATTAAATAGGAAAAGTCAGAATCTACAAGCCAAAACCTTTAAGAAAATTATTTAAATGAGTTTTTAAGAACATTAAAAAATTTATAGCATACAGATATTTTTTTTATGATGTTTATCTTCAACTTTATGACTAGACAAGACAATTTTTATTTTAATTTCACTGCCAGCATATCAAAAAAAGAAGTTATAGAAAGAGGATGCAGGAAAAGCCTGGATAAAGGAAACAAACTCCACTAGCAGGTTTAGATCTGATCCAGATTCCCTCTGCGGCTGACGGGACGCCGAGGCGTTCGGACACACGAGGCGTTCGGACACACGAGGCGTTCGGA
>VMRN01000138.1:180858-210063 GCA_010277015.1 Poeciliopsis turrubarensis | reverse complement strand
CACACGAGGCGTTCGGACACACGAGGCGTTCGGACACACGAGGCGTTTGCATGACAGAGAAAATACAATCACCGGTTTGTTGAAACTGATCAGTTCTGATGATCTGAGTTGCTTTATTTTAATTTTTTTATTTTGAAGTGTAAAGCTGCTCAGGTCTGGGGTCGGGTTCTCGGAGTGTTTAATGTGAACCCAAATGCTGAAGCAGCATTGACCCCAGGCATCATGATGGGGTCGCAGGGTTCTGACCCCACATCTAGGGACAAAGGGGCTCTCTCTCTCTTTATCTATCTCTATCTGTCTTTGTGGTGTAATAAAGTGGAAATCAGCCCTGAAACGCTGATTTTAGAAGATATTCTCATGATTTTTGATAGTTGCAGAATGTTGTGACTGGATGTTATTTTCTTAACTTATATTTTTGGGGACCTGTGACATCATGCATCTATGACAACAGGGAAGAGTCACAGCAGATCAGGAGCTGCATTTCCATTAATCATCAAATTGCACAAATTGAAGTTCTAAAAATAAATTTGCTTCTTGCATGAAAACACAGCAGTTTAGCAAAAACTCATGATAAATGATGAAAACCTTCTTGCTCTAGAATGAAGACAGATTTATTTAGCCAAACATCATATGAGCCACGTGATCAAAGTTGTGTCATTCGAACGTGTTGAATCCACAGATCTGTAAAATCCATTACAATTTTCCCAAAACACTCCACATGTAGACAATAGGAAGTAACTTGATCTCCTCTGATTGGCTGATAGATGATAAGCGTCAGCATCATGACTGAATTATGAAAATATTTACTGTTTACATCTGTCACTGCCATGACTTTTAATGACTTATCATGTGAACAAGCTTATTCACATTTGATACTGATCTTATTTCTTATTCAATAGAAATACAGCAATTGTAAATTTGTGTTTTTTCAACAAGATTTGCTCATCTGTAATGGAAATGCAGCTGCTATTGCAGGGAAACACAAAGACAAAACAACCATGCATACCATGCATGCAAGAGTTGAATGCCGACATGCATGTTCATTTGGGAACGATTTGCTGTTTGCATGGAAAAGCCACACAGAGAACATGCAGACGCTGCACAGAAAAGGCCATTCTGAGACTGGAACTAGCAACCCGCTTGCTAAAGGCCGGAGCCACCATGCTGTCTGAATAAAACACTTAATGTGAACATTACTTTCGTTCCTGTGTTGCCTTTCCTCTTTTGAAAGAAGTTTAGTTCAACTTTCTTACACAGTTTGAAGAGATAGACTCTAAATTTGTGAGAAACTGCCTGTGGGTCATTTCTGGATCTGTATTTTTTTGACATTTCTAACAAATTTGTGCCCCTTTGCTTACATGTGTTTGAGGATCAACCCAGCAGGTGGATGAAGACTGTTTCCTAATTTTCATCCTTTCTTTTCTTGCAGTTTTGCTGAAGTAGTTAATGGTAGCTTTGAACTGTCTGAGCTTTAACTTGCTACATGTGCTTTGTACGTCTTCGGGCTGGTATCCCCTTTAAAATCTTTGTCACTTCATGTAATTTCTGTAAGTGTGAATTTCTGTAAGATGTCTATTTTTCTTTCATTTTCCTTGACTCTCCTGTTGTCATTAGAATCAGAGGACTGCAAGCTGAGATATTTTCCTGTTGCACAGAGTAAGATTATGGAGTAATTTGGCTGTTTGTTAAAAAAAAGAGAAAATGTTTCTGCTCTTTGCTGCAGACGATTACCTTTTATTTGATTCCATAAACGTACATTGCCTTAAATATAAAGTGAGGTCTGTTACTGAAGCTTGCTCTTTGGCTGGAAACAATTTGTTCTAGTATGTAATGGTGCTTTGCAGCTGCTTTATAGCGGTCCTGACCCGTATTCATAAACCCTCAGAGAATAGCAGCCCAAAAAGAAAGACTTCAGCTTCACTAAAATCTAATCTAAAGCACGTCCCGATTTTATTAACTAAAACCTTCATCCTCATACAGGAAGCTGCAGTCGCCCGGTCATTGCCCTTTGTGGGTCACATAAAATCACAGTAAAATCAGCCCTTCTGTTGAGTGATCATTTCTGTTATTAATATGAAGATCAATAAAAATAGATTTTTCTGTAAGAGCATTTCCAATGTAAAACATTTTCTTGTTCTGCCTCCAGTTTTGTTAACATTGGTTGTTTACAGTGAGTATTTTAGATGCAGTTTTGGAAATCATATTTGCTTTCAAATCATCAGGTCTGAAGAAACGTTTTCCTCTGATCTGGGGTTCTACACAGGGGTGAGGAGCAGGCAATATCCTACCCACGTTATATCGCTCTGCTAAGTAAGCTGTAAGTAAAACGTCTTAATAAAAAGGATTTTTTGCTGTAAAGCATTAAAATACAAGAAAAGAAAAACAAAATCCAGACTGAAAAATGCAAACACAGGAAATGTGAATATGAGTTTTCTTGCAAAATCCCCAAAAGAACTGTAAAATATGAAAATACTTTTTAGATTACAAAACATGTAATATTAAACTATTTTTTTATTTAAATAAAAATTGTACATCAAAGTAATTTTTAATCATCTGAAAGTGTGAAAAAAATTATTGACAATAAAGCAACAATTTCTGATCAGCTTCTTCCATATTTCCATTGATATTTTTAAAAAAATGTATTGCTTTGTAGCTACAGGCTACTTTAATAACTGATAGAAAATCAATAATATTTGATTGGAAGTGTTAAAATACAAATGTCTGCTCACATTTGACTCAAGTTGACCAAAGCTGGAGCGTCCATGACGATAAAGTCTGTCTGTGATGAGAGTTTTATGAATACCGGTCCCCTTTTTTAGCCGATTGTTTAGGAAAACTAGTCGGTTACCGAGTCCCTCTTCATGAAGACGTGTCGCATCGCCGCCGTGAGGCTCTTTGTGCTTAACTGTAACTGTTGAAACTGAAGAAGCAACGATATTTTCTAAAATCGTTTGGTGTGACTTCTTTGTAGCAGGTCAGTCTGAGTCGGCAGCGTCACTTTTCTGCCTCTCGACTCTGTACAGACATTTAAAAAGAACATTCTCGATGTAAAAGAACCATGACCTCATCAGCCATATTATATTTCTGATATTTCGCTTGTTGTTCTCGATGTGAAACTGTCGGCGCTCTCACAGCATCTGTAATGATTCTGTATTGTTAGCTCTTTGCATCAGGAAGCAGGGAGCCGCTTTCGTTTGTTTACATCCTACAGACCACATGAATGTCAAAAGAAATCTTGTTTAAAATCTATTTCTAAAAAAATGTTGGTGTTATTATAATACTGAGTACCAAAAAAGAGCATTTCCTAAGTGTTTCTGTTGTGTTTTTTCTTATGCTCAGAAAGTGTCTGGTATCTATCAGTGTGTTTCTTGTGGACTGCATTCTGCTCAGTGCCTGAGTCGTGAATTCCCAAACATTGCAGAAAACGCCTCACAAAAGTTTTCACACTCCCCAAACATTCACGGATTTTGTTGCGTTACAATCAGAAATGTCAGCGGATTTATCTGCGAAGTTGAAGGAATGAATTTTTTTGTTTGGTCAAATAAAAATCAAGGACAAAATTGCAGATTAAACCTTTTGCAATCAAGGCTGAATGTTGACATTCTGCTATTTGATGCATCTGAATGTGTGCAGAATAAATCGGTCACAGTTTTCTGAATCTCACGACTCCGGCACTGAGCTACATAAATTTACTTGTTGCTGTTTTCTGCACACAGCAGAATGAACAACTGTGCTAGCTGGCTTGTTAAACACGCAGTAAGAGTTTTTGCTGAAGCTTGAATTTAAATTGTATATTTTTTCTTCGCTTATGAAATGAATAAATAAGTAAACAAAGACAATAAGTTGGTGGTTATCCATTTTCTGGGATCGGTGGGTCTGTGCAGCTCAGCACAGCATTTATTTTACTCTGCTGGCTCCATTTTAGTCCCTTATTTTGATTTTTAAGCTTAGGTCTCTATTCAAAACTTACCCAAAGTGTTGCTTTGATTCATTTGTGCATGTATGAGAAATCCCAACTGAAGATAATATAGTTACTATGATAAATATCTAGCAGCCCCCCTTTAATGTAAGTTGGCACCAACATGATAAAAACTGAATGAGTGAACGGGACGCATTAAAGCTGCAGGATTCATGATTCCTCAGCAGTTTGTCCTACAGAGATTCTGACTTCTGGGCTTCTGGTTCCTCCATTAGAGGTAATTAAGAGTTATGACTGTGACTATAAGGAAGTCAGTAAGTGTTCAAACAGAACCTCAGGAGGCCGAGCTCCTCCTGTTCTCACTCAGGAACGACACAATGCTGCTTCTCTTCAAAGCTGCGTCCCGTTTCCCTGACGATAAGGAGTTTAAGTCCCTGTCAATTCATCTTCACCTGCTGAAAGAATAACATTACAGATAAGCGAAGGTAATAAATGGAGTCCTTGAAAGGGGTGAATTAGTGGATTGATGAGACCAAAAAGGGAAGGACTGAGATTACATATTTCCCAGCGCAGACGGTTTTCATCTGAAGCCTTCTTCATTTCCCTGTTGTAGCCTGATATGTCCTGCTTATATTCATGCAACACATTTCATTTTGATGTGTGGCATCGAGAGAAAAGTTTCTTTGATGGTTCAAAGCGTGAGTGCAGCGCTGTAAGAAGGTACGAATAAATTAGAACAGAAATATCCTTTATTGTCCCACCTTTGGGAATTTCAAGTGAACCAGCAGGAAGCTGCAGGTAAACAGACAGAATAAGAGAAAGAGACGATACAGGAAGGGCAAATAAAACAGGAGAAATAATGCAGTGCAATCATAAAAAACTACAGGACTATTTGAAAAGGGGGACAATGGATGTATATTTGTTCATAAAAAGCCATAAACTATTTACATTAAATAAAAAAAAATATATATTGTGCAAATATCATCTGGGGTGTAAAAACTTCTAACATCCAACAGCTAACATAATTTAAAGAAAATGTGCAAATAAAATACGAGAATGAACAAACTAGGAGCTATAAGCAATAAACTGAAGAAGCAAGAAAAATAATTTAAAAACAAACAATCAGCAGAAGTTAACATTTTAACAACATTCACATTTAAAGTTCGACATTTTAAAACCTACAAAACTGCTGTTTCTACATGACTTCAACCAGGTTTGCAGGAAAAATCAGTTTTCTCAGAAATTGGTGTTTTTTAAATCTTTTTTCGTCTTTGTTGTGCTCTGATGAATTCTTCCCGGTTTTCTCGTTTCTTGTCTCTTTCTTCATTGACGAGAAAACAGAATCTTTCTGCATGTGGATGCATTTGCAGGAAAAGTTGTCCATATGTATGCATATTTGCAATAAGCATCAGTGTGTTTACTGATGATACCATCTGTGAATCAGGTGCTAAATAAAGTAACAGTTCATTTAGATAAAGAATACAAATAGTTATGGACATGAATCTGGAAAATAAATGGAAAAGCATTATGTCTAATTAGGCATTTCTTTGCTTCGTGCAGAGCAGCAAAGTATTTCCAATGGGATCCTGGGTGTGGAAATCTCCCAGCCTGCATCAGTGGGATGCGTTCCCCACTTCTGCTGCCTTCAGGCTGGAAGCAAATATCAGCAAATTTATGACAGTGTTCCAACTTTTACAACCCGAGGCTGAAAACAGCATCCAAACGCTTAGCAAATCCACACTTTGTTAATTAGAGTGCTCCAGTTCTTCAGCCTTCTCAACAACAAAACTCGCTAAGAAAAAGCATTTTGCTCCTTTTCTCATTTTATCAGCTGCTCTGCTTGTGCTTTGCAAGTATTTCAGATTGGGAAGTGTGAATACATGCGGCTCTGGATGGCACTACTTGAACCTGTCTGCACTCGTGCATCACTACTGTCATCTGATTTGTGAATGAGATGTAGAAAACATAAAGATGTGGATAAAACGTCGCATTGGACAGAGTTAGAAAGAGCCTGTTATTTTGATCTGGTTGTCTTTTCATTAAGGAATAAAATCAAACAAGCTTTTCATTGAATCACAGGAGAGTCGTCATCTGATCACAGCATTAAACACACATCGTGCTGCACATGTGCTGCAGGATTGGTTCGACGACAGTGGAAGAAAAGGAGGGCACTTGACCTCAGACAGCAAATGTTGGAACATCTTGAATGCGGATGATACCTGACAGGGAGCCAGATGATTCACTGGGTTTAGTTATGTAAGAGGAAGAGCTGAGCAGCAACGTATGGACTGTCAGTTCATATCCCTGAAATCTGAAAATCAAGGTTCCTCATATTGCGAGTTCAGTTTGCAGGCAGAGAGCAGGAGAGAGGCCAGTTTGACCAAAGCAGACGGAGGCGTCTGTTGATCGATGGGACGCTGACGGAAGGAGGAAATAGAAAAATGTATTCTTCTCTGCCTCAAAGAAACATTCACAGAGCCATTGCTTTGTTAGATTAATTAAAAGCTCATTACACACGAGCCGGTCTAACATAAAAGAACGGCTCTAACCATAAATTACATCATTATCGTTAGATTAGAAGAGCTTTTTGCAGCCTATGCACTTAAAAGTGTCAAATGCAGAAAATGAATTGGATCAGTATGAAAGCTGATCTGCCAGCAGCAAGAACAAAGCTTTCTGCAGTTTTTGCTGAATAAACTGTTTTGCTCCATTTTTCCTGAGCGTAGACAAAGTGTATCCCTCCCAGCTGATAACTAATGTGACTTTTATGGCGTTGAACCACAAAGTGCTTATCATCTCTATCCTGCAGTGACCAGCAAACATATTATTACCTCCTGAAGATGTTCACATTGAACACATTATGACCACAAAGTCCAACACGTTATTAGGAATCCACAGAACTGGACTGTGTAATTAGGAAGTGGAAGAAAAACAATCTGTGACGAACCGTCTGGGAAAGAAGAGCATTAATCAGACAAACAGCCAATGATTCAAGTAGCTTGATTTTTTAAATTCCTCAAGTTAAGTTACGTGTTTCTGTTTGTTTCACTGCGTTCCAGCCGGATGATTATTTGTGTTGCCCAGCGCTCTGACTTCTGCAACGAGCTTTTCACAGATCCTAAGCAAGAAACAGCATGAAACTGCAGAGGAAGAAAGAAGGAAATACTACAAAAATATATTCATAAAAAAGTCTTTCCAGTGTTTACTTATGTTTAAATTAAAGTTTGCTTTTTACCTTTTGAAAGTTTAAGTGAAATGTTTAATTACTTATCTGATTTTATTCTTTGAATTAAAAAAATCAGTTTTTACTAACACTTTAACTTTTGTATATTTCTTTTACTAACTTAAAATGTACTACAGAACAAGACAATTTCATTTATTTGACTGTTTGACTAATTGTCAGAATAATCGATAGATCACTCTAATGGTGTGTTCAAATGTCCTAGTCAAAGCTCGGTCCTGAATCCAAGTGTTATACTGATTTTAAAGTTGATGGCTTTGCATCATTAATAAGGCTGAAATTACACAATACTAGCTTGAATTTATTCTAAGAAGAAATTTGAATCTCTATTTAATATTTATAGGAAACATAAACATGGTATGTTAACGACCACTTTAGAAATCTAAAGTCCGAGGCAAATTCATGAATATAATTTACATGAAGATGTCAGTTAGATAAGTCGCTCTGTGTTGCATCTGAACTCAGCATTTATTGCGATTTAATTTTTCCAGCGCCGCTGATTTCACGTTGAAGAAGCAGCCATGTTGTTTTTTTAAACCTGAACCCATGTGCAGGTTGTATTTCCAATTTGCGAGGAGTGTGTTGGACAAATTAAGTTGTGTTGATGACTTTCTGCTGCAAATTAGAAGTAAACATTTGACAACCCATTTAACTTGAGTGCATGAACTAAGGGGAGAAATTAAAGGTTTTTATTGTCAGAGAAAGAAACGGGGGGAAAATCTACATTTGGATTTGCAACTCTGGAGTTCAGAACTGAAGGAGCAACCAGGTCCATGACTCACAGTGACTCAAAAATGTCAGAAAATCACTTTTATATTTGTTAAACAAAAGTTGATTTCTTGACAGATGATCTTATTGTTTGAAAAATGTTGGAAAACTGATTTCTGATAAAACATCACTACTGTGATTTGCTGCTCTGGTCGTGAAAGTCTGAATATGTTGTGTGATTAAAATTGATCACATCCATGAAGGTTGCCGTGCCGACTGATTGCGTCGCTTTCAAATTATGAGCCATTTGTTAGAAAACACACTTTACCTTGGTTTATCCTCCCTCTTTTTTACCTCCTCCCTCCATTTGGAGCCTTTTCTCAGTTTCTATCCTTGGTTAATAAATAGCAGAAAACGGTTGTGTCCTGTTCGGACTTGATTTAAGCCCTTTTTCATTTACAAGCAGAAAGTCCTTGGGTCTATTCATCAGCCTCTGTACTCTTATTTTCCCGGCTCCAGTCTTATTCCGTCTCCTTTTATTCCCTCAGATTTAATAAAACATGTGCTCTGTCCTCACCCTCCTCTGCACATTGCATCTGAACTTTTTCACTAAACTTTCAATGTCAATTTTATTCTATTTCTGTTATGATCCACCACTCTTCCCACCTATATGTGCTCTCCATCTCACGCTTTTTTACTCATGGCTCTTTCTAGGTTTCCTTCCATCCACCTTTACCTGCACAAGAGGACTTTTGTCTGAAGCTCCTGCTTTTAAACTTATGCATTATGAATTTCCCTACATATATTTATTTATTTCATTTTGGGTGAAATGGCTCTCCATATACTGTGATGTGTTTGAATTGACTATGAGTGGGAGTTTTATTTTCCCATGAAAAATTCACAGATCCTTTGGACGATTGGCTCGACCAACAATAAACTGCTGAATGAATGCAGCAGCAGAAAGTCACGTGGAAAGAGAACGACAAACGGCTGAAGGATGCAGGACATCGAGACGGGGGAGGGTACCAACCTTCTGCAAATACCTGATCACTTTGAGGCGCCATGACAGACGTCAGACCTGAGGGACAGGAGAGCTAAACGAATTAATGTCCCAAGTTGTTTTTGACAAATTAAAGTCAAGATAATTTGTCTGTTGAAGTAAACCTACCTTAGAAACTGACTTTCTCCCTCCTGACCGGTTTGTTGAGTTGATCAAACCATCAAGTTGAATTTGACTAATTTAACTTGAAGCAAGCAGAAGTGAACTTCCAAAATAAAAGTTGGATTTTGCGTCTCGCTGAATCTCATCTGTCGTCTGTTTTTTTCATCGATTCTTTGCCCCTTCATGTCCAAAGTGTTACCTGAAAACACAGAACATGGCATTTAAACAGCTGTACAAACGTTTTCTCGTGTTTCTATAGCAACAGTTTCTGCATCAACAGCCGGCGCTGCAGTCAAGTCAGGACGCTTCTGGTTCGTGTTTGATTCACTCTTAAATTGCTTTGACCAGCTATCAAAGTTTTTACAGTAACAATTTATTATTTTTCTCCAGGGAATTGGTAAACTTTGACTTTTACTGTGCAGTTTTACAAACTGCACCCCAAACATACATAAATACACACACAAGTGTGAAGCGTCACATGAATGGATGGATTAAACTGAATACTTGAAGAACTTTATTTAAAAAAAACTGTTCAGTTACACAAACGACTCATTTGAAACCATTTTCATCAGGAAAGGAAGTTGGAGAGCTGATTGGGGTTAGCTTCAAAACCAGGTTCACTCCTCTAAGAATTGTCTCTGCAGAGTTTGACCCTTAAACCTTTAATCTGCGTGGAGGCGGCGGAGGGCGGCACGGTGCGTTCATCACCACAGGGTCAGAGGTTATCCTACTTATTAACCTCAACTCAAGGTCATTACCAGCACAATTACTACCGCTCCATTGTGTGAGGTCTCTTCTTGTTTCAAAAAGACAAAGGTCAAACGTAATCACATCAGCTATTTCTGCCTTGCAGTGGAGAATTTTTTCAAGTACAACACAAACTGCACTTTGTTCAGCTTTAATATGGAAAATCAGTTTTAGAGGCCGATATGTCAAATGTTTTAACTCTTCCCAGGCTTTTTGGTTGCAGCTTCAGCAGCACTATTCTCTTCACTGAGCTTTATTAGATCATAGTTTACTTTATAACTCCGTCTCTTAAGCAGGAAATGGACTCTGCTGGCAGAAAACCTTTTTGTGACGGGCAGCACTGCATTGTTAGGAAGATTCAAGCAGGGCGAATGTAGCTCTATAACAATCACATCTGACATTTTATACATATTTATATATTTATAGTTCCAAAACACTCCGCCTTCTATAGAAATACTATATTCTGAGTTATCACACTGAAATAATTAAAAATGTTCCTTCAGTCTCTCATTCAGTTTTTCTGATTAACCTGCAACGTGTAGTTGAAACCAGAAGTTTACATACTCTGAATAAAATCTATTTTCCTCACTAGCTGCAGTTCCAGAGACTATAAAATTGAGCCAATTGAAATAAGGAAAATCAATTTGCTTAATAGAAACACACTAATCATCTGGGTTTTCCTGCGTTGTTTAAAGAGACAGGAAACATTTTTCATCTAAAAGTCTGAATTTGTAAAAAGTTAAAAATAAATCTCTAAAAAATGGAAATTCTGGAAATTCGCCTCAAGACAAGATTATAATGACTTGCGTTTTCCTTGGGAAGAAAAATTCAAACTTTTTTTTTCACCAGCCTCCATCTCAACTTTTTTCTCTGAAAGATTGCAGTTTGTCAAACTTGTCACGAGTTTGACGTCAAGTTTGTTAACGTCGTCAACAAACAGTCACTTTTTAATGTGTGGAAACCAAATTACAAATGTTCGATTTGAGAGTCTTTTGATATGAAACCTGAAATCTGAGCAATCGAAGCTTCAACATTTCCTGCTCTCAACTGAGGGAAATAAGTGCAAATGCGTCAAACATCTTGATGCAGGTAAAATGTAAAGATTTGCTGAATAGTTTTGCAGATTATTGGGACTGGAAGAGAGAGCAGATCATTTCGTCTCCCTGGTGAGAGCTGTGGTGAAGGAGAAAACCTGCTGACCTTTTTCAAGATGACATTTCTGTTTCCTGGTGATTATGCGTCGCGTTTTGTGTGCCAGTGTGTGCATGCAGTATGGATTTAGACAGAGGTTGTTTTCATTGTCAGTAATAGCCCTGAAAGAGTCACAGCATGAGCTTTTCTTTAACACAAACACCATCTGAAGCCATGAGGCTTTTTCAATATTTTGTATTTTCAGACTTCAGTGGAATTCAATAGCACATCTCAAGATAAAATGCTGTTTTAAAGATTGAACAATAAAAATCTTACGTTTAGCAGAGATTCAAGCTGCAATCAGTTCTTCAGAGAACCACCATGTGTCACCGTTTTCAAAAGCTTCAATACATTTTGTTTTGGGTTGAAATATCACACATGAAATATAAAAAATACACTGAAGTTGTTGTTTGAAATGGTAAAATGTTAAACAGTCCATACAGTGAGGATAAAAAACACACTGTCTGTCACTGATCATTGTTATCACTTTGTTTCTGCACTTGCTGCTCTTTCCGCCGCGACAACCCATGGCATGTTCACTGACCTTTGCAGAAGTCGTGTTTGTGAGTGCTGCTTCTTGTCGGACAAATTGACAACAATTTTGCCTGAAGTGGAACGCTGATAAGCTCAGAGCCTCTTCACCAGCACAGACGATGCTGGAAAAATGCTGCACATGTACCACATGTTCCACATGATATTCCAAATATGTCGTGGTTCGCTTCTGCTTACATTTTTACATAGTTGCATCACCGTGGATGTTTTGTTTTTGTAGTCTTGGTGAGACATTTTAGTGGATTTCAATGCACAAAACCATCATTCTGCAGAAAGACATTCATTTAATAGAACTTGGAATAAAGTTGTAACATAAAATGTTGAAAAAGCACTGTGAATGCTTTTCAGATGGACTTTTTGTAGAAATGGACCCTGTTCTGATCAAATCACAATGTAAAACTGCCTGCAAGCCAAATGAACAGCTGTAGTCCCAGAATAGATCTCTGAGGAATCCCCCAAATCTCTACAAATACACTCCTGTTATTCTATGAAAGAAAAAAACCTTTAATCTGAAAAACCTGCCAGAGTCATGAAAACAAGACATTGTTATCCGCATTTTTGAAATGCGACAGAAACTATAGAATCACAAAAACAGCAGAATTCTTTCAAGCAAGAGATTAAAGACACATTAGAAATATTTAGTGCTTTCAAATCTAGCTGTTTTTTTTTTTTTGCACAGTATCTGAAGACTTGAATTAAAACATATTTCTGTGAAACTTTAAAATTTGTAAGAGAAGAGCTGGGTCAATGTTCTTTTTTATCTTTATCAGTAGTTACACAACAACATTTTTCAAAGCACATAGAGAAGATTTGGACCAACAGTGTTAAAAACAAATATAAAATATAAATATAAAAACTTGAGGGCCGAGTTGAAGTGTTGCCTGCTGAAGGACGGCTGAGGGCAACCAAAGGCCCGCCTCAGAGGAAGCAGACCTGCAAAACCGTAGCAACCACTTGAAAATGGTCTTTCGCTCAAACATCTATAAGTTTATATTTTCAGTGTCGTGCACAGACGTTTTGGGAGGCAGGTGCTCAAAGGCAATGAAAGGACAGGCAGCAGAATCCGCCACCATTTTCTTAATCTTACTGCCAATTTGCATTTGCATAATAATTGTGTTGTAGTTTCTTTTATGTTGTATTTATTTTGCTTCTATTTTTGATTGTTAAGTTCTTTTTAACTTTGTTCTGTATTTTCTTTTGTTCATTTTCAGCGAGACAAAATTTCCATTTGACCACAGAAAACAGCTGAAAAATAGCTAATTTTAGCAACGTTAGCTGTCTGCGCCACATAAATCCATACATTAAACTAAATGCTGAACGTTTCATCCCCAATTAAAAGGTTTGTACTTTTCTCCTAGTGTTATGACTGCTAATTGTCCATTGTGTTAAGTTATTTTCCATTTATTTTTCCATCTAAATCCATGTTTTTATCTACCGGAGTGCTGAAAACTCACATGGAAAATGAATTAAATATGTTAAAAATATTGTTTTCATAATACAGACGTGTCCATGGTACTCAGCTTGCTCACACATTTATTAAAAACCCGTTCCCATCTAAACTGTGAGTACTTTGTGAGACAAAATACAAAAGGAAAAGAAAAAAGGTGTTTGATTTGAGCCACAGAATTAGAAATAGTCAATCAAAGTGAAAGGTTTTGTTTTTATACATGTTTTCTACTGCTGATACATAATATGACTGATTGAATGTACGTCAAAATGTGAAGCTAAAACTGAAACAGTGGATTTTATTTCGTGCTCAGATCTGCAGGCTGGATCGGTAGCCATGGCAGAGACATTTATTCATTTAGTTGGTTCGGTTTAGATATTTCCCTTGAGGCTCAGATTGTTTGGCTTCTCTCCTTTGATCAATTAAACCGGGGCTCTTATACACCCACATTACACATCGACTTCTTATTGATTGTCAGGGTACAGTGAGATCCCAGCAACAAACCTCATTTGTGATAACAGAGTGCTGATAAGTGAGCACTGGCTGAGCAGTAAACAGAGAGAAGAAGAGTAATGAGAGGGACAGAAGAGGAGACCACAGCTGCAGCTGCAGCTCACCCAGCCTCCTCTCAGGGTGAAGAAATGCCTTCATTAGGATCTGAGCCCCCCGCATACCCTCGCTTCTGTCTGTCAGCTACTTTCCAGACAGTAACCGTGTCTGCATCTTACAGCTCTCCCAGGGCTGCCAACAAGATATTTTTAAATGAGACTTTAAAACCTTAAGGTGCAGCAATAACCCATGTGTCAAATCACTGTGTGTAACAATGCATCCAGCATTCTTTAGATACAGCGAGAAACTGGGTTTTATATTGGCTTTATATGTATTTTTATGTTCTTGTCTTCATGTTCTATATATATATATAGATATATACATATATATAGCTATAAATAAAGATAGTTGAAACCTGGAATACAGTCTAAAAACGCTCATGTTACTGTTTCAAGAGTTAAAACACCAAATACACTTTAATATGCATTTGTTCAGTAACAAATAATAAGACTGTTTTGAACAACAGAGCAGCTCAATAGCTACTTCCTTTATTTCATTGATGGTATCTTCACACCTGAACTCATTTTCAGTTCGCTGTATCACCTGTTCACCTCCTCGCCTGCGGGGGCGCTGCACCAAGAACCACTGAAGGAAACAACATGAAAACCTCTGTGAATAAAAATGGAGTGGCATCAGATTTCTCTGCTGCAGTAGATGGATATGTTAATGCTTCAAAGCAGGAAGCGGACTAAAACACAGGGCATTCTGGGTAAATAGTCTGAGTCTAGTGTCAGCGGGAGAAATGACTTATGATTTTACCAAAGACTAAAGTGAAATTATACAACCACTAAACTCTGACTCTACTCCATTTTTGTTCATATTTAGTGATGAAGAGATTTGTTTTCATGATTTCTTTGGAGGTTTTTGTGTCATTTCCTTCATTGGTTCTTTGTGCAGCGCCACCACTGGCGACTGGGTGAACAGCTTTGTCAAAGGAGAGCAAACAGAACCAGCTGAAAATGCAACAAATGTTGAAATGTTGGTCCTGAACTGGATCACGTCTACTGGACGTAAATAGAAAATAAGAGTCTGTTGTCACCTCGCTGACTGAAGAAGACAAACATACATCATCCCAGAATGAGTTTGTTTGAAATTACACCCTGTCAGTTCTGCAGATGGATGGTAGTTGTCCTCGTTAAATGATTGGTGGATCATTTCAAACCATCTGTTTCAGCTCTGACAAAACTGGGTTGTTGAAAATCTTTTGAAAGTTCAGAATTGACAAAGTTTAATCATTATGTGCTTCAAGCCTGTTTCTGATGAGTTCGTAACCAATTTTGCCCATCAGCATCAGACAAAACACAGCCGTCATCACGGCATAATATGTCAACAAAGTTCTCATGGATTCTGGGAGGTCCGAATGGGCCCAAGAGATCTGGTCTTTCCCCAGGTGCACATACACCAGCAGACGGATCTGAGCTGCCCGACGGCCCTGCAGCCAGCAGTAGTAGACTCCTGAAGGATGGAAACAGTGAAACAATGAAAGTTAGAAATTATGACACTCATATGTGGCAGAAATGCTTCATATTTTGTGTATTGAAATGATTAGAATTTAAAATGATTTCTACTTTGAAATCAAAAGTCAAATTATCAGTGTACTAGTCCTGACCACAAAGAGAAATTCTTCCTTCTTAATTCATTGTTTTATTCTGCTATAAATAACATACAGTTTAATCTGTTTCCTCTCCTTCATGTCTGTGATTAAAAGCTCTATGAACTCACTGGACTCAACCATCCAGCTATGAGAAAGCAAAATAAATATTCCTCTACTCAGCTGGTTTAAAGTTGACCTACTCTCCAGCTCTTTTAAGTTGCATTCACATCAGTTCTGCTTAGTTCACTTTAATTAAACTCTAGTTTGTTTGCCTAGAAAGTTCGGTTTTATGTGTAATCAAACTCTGATGAGGAACAAAAACCAAACAAATCTCGGTTTCTGTTCGGTTAAGATGAACTCTGGTGCGGTTTGAATGAATACGTGAACGTCAAGTGGAGCGGAGACTGCTCCAGAAGCAGGAAGTGGACTATAGCGCAGGGCATTCTGGGTAAATAAATCAAACAATGTGCAAGTCTAGCACTAGCAGGAGAAATGGGTGATGGCTTTTTAAAGTCTGATGCTTCTCCATTGTTGTCTACATTTTATGCAATCAGTGTCTGTTTTCAGGGTTTCCTCTTGTTTTCTTCAGTGTTTCTTGCTGCAGCTCCCCCTACAGGCGAGGGGGGGAACAGGTAGCCCAAAGGGTTTGGGTTGTTGGACACAGAGCAGTGTGAAAGAGAATCACTGCAGCTGAAAATCCAACAAATGTTTCAATTTTGGTCCTGAACCAAAACGATTCCAGCAGCCTATCGGTTTCATTTTAATCATAAAACGAAAAGGTTGCTCATATGACTAACTGAGGTTGCACCAGGAGAGACCTGAGCGTCAACAGGAGTACCTGAGTCCTGGCTCCTTGCAGGATCGAATACCAAATGATGGCCAGTATCTATTTTTATCCTTGGATAAAAATCAGACGATGCATTCTCAGATCTGTAGATTGGTTTAGAGCCTTGATCCCAGGCCACCACCATGTTGGGTCGGGCTCCAGGGCAACCCAGGGTGAACACACTGTCTGCTGGGTGGCTCAGGTAGAACACGCGTACTGGTACCGGGCCAGACGCAGAACTGTGAGACAGAAAAAATGTATATCAATGCATTCATTGTCATAACGGGAAAAAATAATAGTAGTTATTGTGATGAAGATGGATTCTAATTGACATTTTTGAAACAAATGAAATTGTTTTCACTTTTTTAGGTCTCAGTGTAAAACTACAATGTTTAATGCTGCACAAAAATATAGCACCCACTTTCTTTATAAACAATAACTAAACCCAACATTGTTTGTTTGTCTGAGTTATTCCTCAGGCAGCTTGTTGCCTAAAACTATTTCTGATATCCAGAGTAACATCCTTACCTGTACCCAAGAAACTCCATCAAAGCGGTCAGCTTTGAGGGTGGGGGAGGTTCAGGTGGGCATGTAACGTTGCAGCTTCTGATTTCTACCCTCGGCCCCTGATTTATGTGGCTGAATGACTCTGGGACTCCTTCTGAGCCACAGGAAGCCACCGTCTGATTGGACGCTCTGTAGCGCACATGCAGGAAACGGGAGTAAACGTAGCAGAGTCCGATACGGACCTGCTCACCTGGAGTGCCACAGCGGTCGCACACTGACCAGGGCCGGAAGCTGATGAAAACCTTGTACGTCGGGTGGGAAGAGATGACGAAACTGCTTCTATGTCTCCTCTTTCTACGTTCTGAGACCCTGAAGGCATCAAATCAGAGCGTTATCATTGGTTATTACAATGTCGTAACAAACTTTATAAGTCTGTCTCCTAACCTGGGGGGGAAACTGAGCGTTGAAGCTTCCTGAATGTCCAGGTCATAACCATAGAAGAAGTCTTTATGCGCGGAGCCGCAGATGTAGAGGCCAGAGTCTTCGGGTCCCGCTCTGAAAATCAGCAAACTAAACATCCGGATGGAGAATCGACTCCGCAGGTCACTGCTGTGAAGGACCTGACTCGTGTCCACCAGCCTGTTGCCATGGTTATCTGCCAGGGCTCTGGTCTCATCAAAGCTGCTCCAGTGTTTCCTGAAGAACCAGACAACTGATTGGACCTGAAACAAAAACAATAAGGAGAATAATGAGAGAACGTGCCCTCTTGATAAAAGATGTTCAGCTCAACCTACTGGAGCTGAACCTTTTACTCTCACATTGGTTCAGCCTCCAAAACCATTTCCATGCAAGTTGAATCAGGTTTTATTCTGTTTCCAGAAGGAAAAAATGGAAAATGGAATTATTACAAAAACCCTTTCAGTTAGCAACCATGTTCATCCATTAAATGACGCCACGAAAACTGCAAATGACTTATTGCCTGGTTGTTTTCATGACATCATTTTGAACACAGGATGAATTGTAACTACTGTACAAAACAATCTCAACTCAAACAGCGGTCAAAGCTGAAAACTGATATTTTTAATAAAAAGATATTTCTCTGTTGTATGGCCTAAAAAAACTGAACCAGACAAAAATTGTATTTATTGTCACGAATAAAATCCTTGATAACTCAATGGAAACTTTTCACTGGCCCTGCAGTAAATGTGGCTTGTGTTTGGGTTACCTCCTCTGGTTTGCAGAGGCATGGCAGCTCCACCGTTGCCCCGCCTATGTAAGCAGCGTTCGTCAAGGTCAGGAAAGCAGGACAGGCTGTGCTGGAAAACACATCCTTTTTCTCCTCAGGAGCCTCAAAGCCCCATACCACCGAGTGCAGAAAGACGGCAACCAAACATGTCAAAATCATCGAAAATAGCTTCAGATCTTTATGATTTTTTGAAAATAACTCAGCAGACTTTCCAGTTGAGTTACAGAATGAATCACCAATTCAAATTTCGGGCTGCCAACAAACACGTATTTGAATCAAAACAAGTACAAGTAGCTCTTGTAGCTCTGATACAAAGCTGACTTTAAAAAAATACTTTCCCTTCAAAATTTTCTGTAGTTTCTTTTTTTTTTTTTCTAACAAATGTGTTCAATTTAGATTGCAATGAAATTTGATCTTTTTTTTTTTTTTTTTTTGTCTGACATAATCCTGATAACTCATTTTATGGAAACAAAACAAACCACTTTATTTCCTTCTGCTAAAATAAAAAAGTGGGTGAGCAAACTTTTGCTTTAAGTACTTCAGCGATTTTGCTAATTTTGAACATGTTTAAAGCTTGATAGAAAACTGGAACCAAGCATAACTCAGATTCCACACTTCAGCGTTCGGTGGCGAGAATTCAGCACAAGTTAAAACAGTCAATTCATCCGCCAGCCCTGCTGCAAACACTTGTTGCTGCAGTATTACACAGGTCTGTGCGTCAGCAGGCCTCCAGCAAAATGAGTGAACAATGAGCAACTCAGCTTCCCGCTGAGACAAACAAGACTTCTACTGCATGATGCAAGCTGTCGGACACAGCTAAAGGCAAACTGAAAAATGATTTCCCTGCTGCTATGTGTGTCCAGATGTGTGTGTGCATGTATGACAGCCAGCTGCATCAGATACATGCAAAGAGGCCTCATTTCAGTCAGAATGACAAAAAGCATAACCAGAGAAGGAAGGACTGACAAAGTCATGGTATTCTCCATTGCCACATTGATTTCAAATACATTAACATTATAAATTTAATTCCAAATATGTTGTGCAAAAGCCCAGCAATTAATCACTGCCAAACAGGCTTTGTACCAGTTTAGCATTGTTAAATTCATTATAGGGACTCAAGTGTTAATTTGAAGTGACAGCAGTCATTTTGTCTGTCCAGTCCACTTGTTCTGTTTACCTGCAGAAGGCTTGCAGCCATCTTGGAGTTGCTTTCACAATCTCTGAGTCTGATCTGTAACCAAATGCTTGTCACTAATCAAACCAGACAGGAACAGGAAGTGTCTGGTCATCTGAATTAGACACTTCTTGGAGGCCTTCCAATTTTACCACGCAACAGAGACTAGCTGTTGATGGAAACATGATATTTAATCAGTATTTGTCTGTAATGTACAGCAAAGTATGAATACTTTAATCCCTCGGACACAGATTTTATTTACAGCTGGTTAAAAAATGAGTATTTGCTGTTAAACATAAGCTAAATAAAGCAAAGGTGTTACATTTAAATATAACACCATTAATATATGCAATAATGATTCAAGTTATTAAAATAAAGCATTATTATGCATGACTCAGATTGGTAGACAGCAGTGACCTGCTTCAGGAAGATGCATTAAGCAACATTAGTGGGCACAAACATCACCTTTGCTGCAATAAAGGGTTTTATTTTGACGTTTTTTAGAAAGATGCCATATAAACTTGAATGTAAGAATGAATAAATCCTCAAACTGGCGGATGGCAAACAGTTTGTCAGATATTCAGCTGCCTTCAGCTACTTAAAATTTAAAGCAATTTTAATTCTAGTGGACTTCAGTTAATTTAAATCTATTTAAACATCAGGCTGTTGTTTCATTGGTGCTTTCTGCTCAGCTTTCTATGTGAACTTCGGACTCCTTTTGGACCAGATACAGTTTGAGAAACAGAGATTCACGTTTAAGACAATATTGTCCACTTTCACTGCAAAACATGTCACAGTGTGGCAAACACTGACAGCTGATCCGTGACGTCTTAAAATGCCAGCGCTTGAATTTGTTTTGATGTTGCTACTTTATAAAACGAGCTTCCTCTATGCTGTCTGTGTTACCATGGTAACAAATCCCACCTTGGGCAATGGTGTTGGCAGCACTGCTTCGTGGAAAGGTCAGAGATTTTAGTGTTGGCGGCGGAAGACAGGCTGCCTGAAGCGGAATCCTTTCTTAAATCAGTGAGGCAGTTTCAGCTGCTGCAAGCAGAAACCAGGTTAGCCCTGTTCTGAATAATGAGCTCAAACAAAAGCTCCCCGTGCTTTATTGTGTTGCAACGAGATCTACATACAGGCATTCATCAGAAACTATATCATTTGTGATAATGAAGTAAATCCACAGTTGCAGGTAATCTGGACGAACTGCTCCGTTTCTTCCAGGTGTTTTGAACAAACATGGTGGTGAATCTGATCTGTTTTTAGAGGCAGGAAGGAGAATGGAGGTGAGCATTGATGAAAACACTGAGAACTTTTTCAGATTTGGTTGTTGGAAGATAAACTTCCACTCCAGTCCATCAGGTTTCCTGTGGGATCACCCTGCATTAAGCTTAATCTATCTTCCCCATGATTGTCAGCGCTAAGACCCGCCTCCTGCCTCTGATTGGCTGGTTTTGGTCGTGCATTTGAGAAGGAGTTCAATATGTTCACAGATATTCAAGTTGCACCTCCTGGCATAGGGACAGTCTTAAAAAAACATATTTGTGTAAAATTTACATTCTGTAGCTCTAAGTCATTTATTTTTGGTTATTTACAACTTAAGTTAAATTAATAGAAAAATAAAAAAAAACATCAATCTGCTTTAAAGTGTCTTTTTCTGCAGAAGATTCCTGAAAACTTTACTGCTCAGTGGTTTTTGAATTCAAATATAATCATCTTGCTATAAATGTTTTATTATTAATAGTTATTCATTGTATTTTATTCACGTTTTGTCTTTTCCTACAAAGGCAACACAATGTCACAATTCCTCCAAAATGAAACTCAAAGCTCAGTTGGACCTTTTCTCCTCCTCCTGCTGACAAACATTCAGTCTTCATGCTGTTTATGAGCAGCAGAGAAAATGTGCACTTCATCCTTTTGGCCTCATTAATGAGGGTATTGGAGAAATATGCCTTTTTTCAATCAAAAATGCATTAGTCAGCTGTTCCCACAGCTTAAGATTTTGCTCTTTGAATAATTTATATTCTTAAAACTTTCCTGAAAATGAAAGTGACTGGATGTAGTGCCGTGCTGTTCGCACTCCTTCCGCTGGTTCGTTTTGAAATCCTCTGTGCAGCACCAACTGTGATGACTGACACAACCCTCTGCAAGTGGCGGGAACCCGGGTCTGGAAATGAAAAGAATCTCCCAGAGCGAACAGCAGTGAATGTTTTATGCCACAGCAGCATCCCAGCACCACCGGGCATGTCAGAGCTGCTTTCACCGTGTCTGAGAAGGAACAGGAACAGGGTGAATGGTAACAAAACTTTCCTCTGTTGCTCCTGCATCCTCTGGGATCCAAATGAAGCGGCGTGGATGTGACAGACGGCAGAGAAAGCGACAACATGCTGCGTGATGCCAAGCTGTTTGATGAGTCCCAGAGGGGCAGGCAGAGCTTCCAGGAGGATTCATGAAGACGTTCAACGTTTTCACGTTTCATCGTAACAGAACCACAAACACTGATGCGTTTTGTTGAGATTTTTTGGGCTAGATCAACACTATGTGGAAATGGAAGTAAACTGATACATGGATATCAATTTGAGTCAGAAAAAAGACCTCTTCAACCTGAAGCTCCTGAAGAAAAAGGAGCAACGTCACAGTCTGTGAATAAACCCCATCTGTCAAACCACAGAGAGTCGTTAAAATACTTCTGTTGGTTCACAAATCTCTGGCTGGTTTAGCTGAACTGCTGCGGCTCTCATATCAGCCTTCCAGGTCTCTGGGTCAGAACCAAACATGGAGATGCAGAGTTCAGCTTCTATGCACCACAAATCTGGAAAAAACACCCAGAAAACTGAAAAACTGCCGAAACACTGAGTTAAATCAACACCTGTTCAGAGCTGCCTTTGATTAAGAAGAACTGGAACATTGATCAATATATTTGATGATAGCTTTTGACAAAATATAATCATTGTTGCTTGTTTTTTAATTGGTTGCTCTATCATGTTTTGAAGGAGAAAAGCACATTGAACTTTCTTTTTACTAAAATGCTCCAAATAAACAATCAGATCAAAATGTAAAGTTTTAATCTTAACCTTTACATGTTTCTGCTGAGCTTTTCTACTCTGCATTTCTAAATTGTAATTGTTGCGTATATTTTCTATATTTTTACCGTTTTCTGAAGCACTTTATGTCTGTGAAATCTCTCTGCATGGATAAAAATTCACTAGTTAAAGAGCAGTTCCTGCTCCGTGTATTGCAGTAATTTGCTGGTTTCTGTTTGTCCCATAATTATTCCTCTTGTTGGCTCTGATGAAATGATCACTTCACTTCCCAAGAGCAAAGAGGTCGCTCTAATTTTTGATATTTTCTTTTAATGGGTCAGTTTCTGTAGCACTTCACCAGCAGAAACCAAACAAACAAAAGGCCTCAGGATCCTGCTGCAGGGCTAATTCACTGGAATACACAAATACCAAACGTCAGCTCTGCTCTTCTGCTCCTGATGATTGATTTATTACTCCATCCTCTGAGCGAACGTCCAGCTGTCTGTCCATACATCTGTCCTTCCTGGACCCAGACCAAACAGTCCCATCAGTTCTGATGCTGGATTTTAAACACCACCAAATCCAGGTATTCATATCCCTGTCATCATCATCATCATCATCATCATCATCATCATCATCATCATCATCATCATCATCATCAGCTTCATCATCATCATCATCAGCTTCATCATCATCATCATCAGCTTCATCAGCATCATCAGCATCACCATCATCCCCTCCTTCTCCCACACAAAGCTCCTCCAAATGACTGGAATCTCCTAATGAATCATTTAGCCTCCACGTTTCATCATCGTCTCCTCGCCAGAGGAAATTATTTTTAGCATCCAGCGGTGATCTGACACGTTCGGTTTCAGTCGCTGATCTTCGCTCCATTAAGCGCAGCACTCCACCGCAGAGAGATCTTTTGGTTTTGACTAATTAAACACTCGGCCATAAATCGCTCCGTCTTGCTCCGCATGCTTAAACAGGAAGGATGAGATGATGGTCGACACAGAAACACGTTTTGTTTTGTTGGTTTTTTTTAAAATATGTAACAAGAAAAATGTTCTGTGCTCCTGAGCTGTGGAACAAACCTGAAACCTGAGATCTGCAGAAACTATGTTTCCTGAAAACATTTTGTTTACAGAAACACTTTGATCTGCAAACAAAATAATGAACAATTTAAATGCTTTTGTTATCCTTTTTCTTTATCTGTATCTTAATATCTTTTTTTAAAATCCAAAGATTTTATGTTTATTTTCCTTCCATACTTTTTTCATTTTTGAAATTTTGCAATTCAAAAGCAGAGCTGCTCCTGATCCGTCATTTAACCCCCAGTTTCAGCAGGAGTTTGTTGTCTTTGTGTTTTTTCCAGTCAGTCAGTATCAGTGATGCAAGCAGCTCTGATCTTGGAGAATGCAACACTTTAATTTGCTCAGGCTGTAAACTGCACAAACATAAATACATATATGGTGAATTTTCCTCTAAATGCATGCATGATGATTTATTAACATGTGAGCAGTGTCATTTCTGTGCGGAGAGGCAGCGTTTACTCTGGAGTTGTTTTAAGAGCAAATCTTCCAGAATGCATTAAGGCCTAAAAGCTCTGGCTTTTCTCTGTTGGATGGACTGTATTTTATTACTGACACAGCTTTTGGAGAATTTCTGACCACTCATTTGAATTGCTAAATAATAATCATATTTTTTTCACCATACAAAATGCAACCTAAATCAACTCTTGATTTTTTTCCAAAAGCTCTTTTTTTTTTTTTTTTATTCAGCTCAGCTGCAGAAAAAAATAAAAACATTCCAGTTTCTGTTTGCTTCTCCCTTTGAGCCATTCCTTCTCTTCAGCACCTAATCATGAGATCCAGGCTGTTCCTGATCCGTTATTCATCTGATGGTCCGGTCCGACCCACAGCCAGCCTGCGCTGATTTTCCTTTCAGATGAAATAAAAACTCAACTTCCACAGTTTCTGTTCAAATGACATTTAGTCCACTGTGAAATTTTAACTTAATTAAATTGTGCGCAGGACCTTCCACCTGTTGCTCTTTATGTTCTGACCTCTGCTGCTCATGTTCCCCAATTAAGTTAAATGTCAATCCAGCATCAAAGAATAAACCTTATTATCTTTTTTCGATTTCAGGAACCTGATTTTTTACAGTGCAGAAGAACTGAGCTGGGAATTTATCCTGGTTAAATATTCAGTTTGAAGAAGTTTGCAGGGATTTATTTTCTACCATTTACAAAGAGAAAGAGAATCTTCAAATGAAATATTTTTAGAATCAAAAATTGACTGAAATTGTGACTCTTTTCTGAGTCTCTTCCTTTGTTATTTTTGATCATTTAGCAAATATAACTGTGCAGGATGCATCTTAAGGTTAAAACCAAACCACCCTGCTGAGAAGCAAGTATGAAATAAGTTCATTTATTAATATCCGAACTTTCTTGCAGTGATTTGAAAAGCCCGTTTGAAGTTTTCTCCCTTCTGGCTCGCTGCTTTCTGTATATTTAATTCATGAGAGTTTTTGCTGAAACATCCTCACAAAGCCTTTCATCTGACCACCGTGTGTTACGTATCGAGCCGCCGCTCATTTTTCACCTCTAGCCAAACTTCACGATTCAATAAAGTCAAGCCTCCGATTCTGAGGTCAAGCATTTGATTCAGTCGGGTTTCTCAGAAAGTGTTGTCAGATCGACTAATGGCTGCAGAGAAAACCCAAAATCAATCCGTGGCCGGGACGCTAAGTGTAGCTTTCATTTTGTTTGCGACCTTGCTCCTCCAACGGCGTGTTCCTGAAGGACACACACTCGTTTCATTTGAGAGGAGTGTGTGTCCGGCCTGGGAACACACACTGCCCTCCACTGTCGGCCTGGGAGCCGCTGGCAGTGCAGCCGCTGGCAGTGCAGCCGCTGCCATCAAAGAGCCCTGAAGAGGAGCTGCGTTTTCATTTCTCACTCTCAACATGGACCACTTGGCACTGCAAAACTCACTCACTGGCCTCTTTATTAGGTACACCACGCTGGAGTCTTTTTTTCCCTTTAGCCATGTACTTCCTCACACGGTTGCTGCAGATTTGTTTCCTCTGCATCCAATTTTGTTTTCCCAAAAAACGATGCTCTGTTGGATACATATTTGGAGGAACGGGATAGGAAAGGCTTTTATTGCAACAACAGATGTAAATAATAAAGTGTCTAGTGTTAGCCAGCTACTTAATGTTGCTAATCTGTTGACTGTGCAGAAATATGAGAGTCGGTTTTGTGCATCATGTCAGGTCAGACCTCTGGCTGCGCTGAGAGGAAAGTTCCAGATTCATTTCTCCTCTATATTGGAAGAAGTTTTTCTCTTGACACAAGTGAGACAGATGAACCTTGTTCAGTTTAAATGGATTCAGCTCAGACTCAGCTCCTCCTTGGGGACACCATGTTACATCTGAGAGAAAAAAAAAATCTCAGTAAGACAGACAGATGGCAAGAAGCATGGAAGCATTGGAGCTAAAATAGAAAATCCAAGAAGATGGAGCAAACTGAAGATGGAGTTAAATATCCGAGAAGTTACCCTGTAACTGATGAATATTCACCGCAGGTTTTTTGCGCTGGTATTCTGAGGCGTCTGGTTCAGATAAAATGTGACCACAGGCTACAGGAGCTGCTTCTACCTGCGAATATCTGCGTTTTCTATCTTTATCTTCCTCCTTTCCTTCCCAGGAGCTTCATTACGGTCGTCCCTGAGGAGGAATCTTCCTTCTGCTTCTTATCTCTGTTCTTGATGACTCCAGCTTTACACAATGCACAGTAAGCAGAACCGATCTGCATGAAGAAATGCAGCGTTTTTATGGAAGCCCAGGTTTACAGGGAGGTCTGCAGACCTGCGCGATAAATGAAAAATGTTAATTAGAAGTTCTTTCATTCCCGTAACTCAGATTGTTTATATATTTTATAGATTACTGCAGGTACATTGATGTTTTATCTCATTTAACATTAGAATATTACATAAAACCAATTGAAAGAACATTTTAGCAGAAACATGGGTTTAATGAAAAGCATTTTAATAACCTTTTTAAAGGCAAAAGCTGCATTTCCACTGACCATAAAATTTCACAATTTGCCATTTTGAAAATAAAAACTTGTTTTGAGTTTTGGTTTCTGGCCACATTAATCAATTTTTTAGTTGAACAGAAACTTTCCATGCGTCCCACGAACCACGTGATTGACCAGCAGACGCTGCCAGCGGCGCGAAACATGACGAAGACGACAGGAAGTAGTTGGAGGATGAAGACGCAGCGTGGTTTTTTTAATGACTTAACTTGAACGAACTTATTCAAGCGAGATTTTAATTATTTTTCTTGTTTAATGGAAGCATTGACATTATTAAAAACTAGAGAAAGTTTTGTGCTCATTTGTGATGAAAACACGAGATCAAACCAAAGATCTCATCACCTGTTCTCATATTGACTCTTTTTTCCTTTTTGTGACATAATCTCAATTGATATTTGTAAGAAACATCATGATTAAAGGCTGGAGATGTTTGTCTTGGTTATCTTTCAGATGCAGTCGCAGGGTTTCCTCTGAATGGGCCTATCAGGTGCAGCAGTTTGGGTTTCTAGCCGTGTGTTTGTGAGGGAAACGATAAGCTGCTGATGGCAGATAATAGTTTCCTCCAAGAAAAGGATATTGGTGTTTTCTGCCACATGCTGTTGGGCAAAGGAAAGAACTGGTTCCTGTCCAGCCTGTTAGTCAGGTAATATTCCTTGTGTTCCAGGAAGGGAGGGGGAGACTTTGGATCTCACTCCAGGATCATTAATCAGCTTGTTAGCGCATCCATGCCAGCGATACAGGAGTCGATCCGTCTGCAGGGAGATGAACGAGGACAGACTTGCTTCTTCCCCTCGTTTTGCCTCAGGAATATAGACGGAGCATTTAAAGCTCTTGGCAGCATCATTACCTGCCTGCTGCTTTACAGCTTCACCAGACTGGAGGGAAATAATTCCACTTGTTCTCCATTTACAGCCCGGCTTGTTGAAAGACGTACCTGAAACAAACAAACTGTGTCACTGTCATTTTCTAGTTTGGCTTCAGGTGAGAAAATCTCCCTGTGGAAGGTTCAATTCCCCAGTGGAGGTTTTAAGCAGAATGCATTTATAAGATTTGTTTAAAAACAACATACTGCTGCAGGAAAACGTTTTATCCATCATCCTGTCACCATGCTAACTAGCCTTAGCAGGCAGAGCAGGCTATGCTAGCTGATGTAATTTGGTTGAACTGTCATGTTGCTGAAATGTGCTGCAAATAAACTTGACTTGTAAAAGTGGAAAGTAATGTGCAAGCTTCTAGAAACATTTATTCTCCTTAAGGTTCCTCAGGTAAATGTTACTAAATGTAACTCGTTTCCACATTCTTTTGAATTGATCATTATTCCACATTTCATCAATTTTCATCATAAAAACATAATAAAGTAACTCTTTATTAAATGGAAATCAACATTACATTTTGTCAAATGCCAAAAACAAAATCATTAAGCAAATATTTATAAAATATATTGATCAATTTTAAAGTTGCCATGAATTAAAGGCAACTTTAAAATCCAAATAAATGGGTTTTTAGTCTTAATTTAAAGAAGTCAGTGTTTTGGCAGTTGTGCAGTTTTCTGGAGATTCGTTCCAGATTTGCTTCTCCGGTTCTGGTTCTGGTTCTGGGATGCAGAGCAGACTGGAAGGTTGATGCAACCAAATGTATTTTGGTTGAGTGATTTATAAACTAACAGATGAAATTTAAAGTCTGTTTTCTGAGTGGGTGTGAGGACCGGGGTGATGTGCTCCACTTTCCTCGTTTTACAACTGCAGCTCGTAATCAGAACGGTGTGAATTTCCTCCAAGCTCCTCATGTTTGGTGATTCTCTTTCCCCATTAATTAAAAAGACCATAATTGACATCCTATCTCATCTGCTAGACCCCATTTGAATCTTTAATTTAGATGCAAATTTCTCAGGAAGGAGAAGAAAATACCCGATATTACAAAGAAAATGCTGAGGATGATAACAAGAAGACAATAACTAAGACGGGGGAAAGGAGAGGCCCTAAGAGGAAAGACATGTTTGATGGATTGTTGTTCATAAAGGAGACTTGGAGACAAGTGAGAGGAATGAATGAGCTTCATGTCTGCAGGCAGGAGGAGAAAGATTGTGAAGAGATGGAAGAAAAACAACGATAGATGGGAGGGAAGGGTTACAACACAGTGAGACAACTGCAGAGAGAAACTCAAATGTAATTAGGAAGCAAATATGGTGAGAGAAAAAACAAAAACAGTGAATAAATATAAGAACACAGGTCTATATTTATCCTCTCTGTTGTTGTGGTGATGTTAGCTCTATAAGGATTGTAATGTGATTCCAAAAAATACTGCAATTTAACAAAAATGTTAGATGAAGCTTGATCTATGACTGGGTTTAAGATATATTTAGTTAATATATTAAAACTGTAATTTCACTATTTATCAGTTACTTGTAATATGTATCAGTTTATTAACACACTTTGAGAACACAGATTTTAGTTTGTTTCATTGACTCAAGGCTAATATTACATTAATTTCAGTTCGAAATAGTTTGAAGAACAAACTAAATTATTTTCGACCTCAAATTGTGAGATTCAATTTCAAGTCAAACGCAACAGAACCGACGACCGATATAAAAACCAATGCTGGTTTCTGGAGCGATTCTGAGAAACCTAAAGAAAAACTGGATATCAGCAAGAAGAAAGAAATTAATATTTCATGTAAAAATCTTTACTATAGTAGAAATATTGTAATAAGTGGACAACCTTCCTGATCTTTACATACAACAACCTGTTCAGTAAATGTTGGTTTTTAAAGCATCAGAGAAAACTCTCGTAAATTATGAAATAATCTGAGATAGAATCTAACTGGCATTATGAAGCCTTGATGCATTTTTCAAGCATGGATGGATTTGTCTTCTGCTGCTGTAAGATGGAAAGCAGGGGCATTTAGACTGTAGTTTTTACTGTTAATGCATCGCATGACAAACTGAATTTTAATAACTGCAACGACCCACAAACCTGTGAGGTCAGAAGTTCACCTTTGAAGCTTTGCAGGAGCTGTGAAGCTGCAGCTGCTGCGGCTAATTACTGTCCAAAACACTAGAAAACATTTCAAACGGATCAGCTGAAGGTGAGCTGGGTGGATCGTTTATGTCCTGTTTTAGCAGCTCACACACACACACACACACACACACACACACACACAC
>VMRN01000138.1:132618-173046 GCA_010277015.1 Poeciliopsis turrubarensis | reverse complement strand
CACACACACACACACCCACACACACACACGCACACACCCACACACACGCACACACCCACGCACACACACGCACACACACACACACCTGCATTCATAGAGACAGTTCAAAGTAACCATTCAACCTAAACACTGTTCAACAGAGGCCTTCCCTAAAAGAGCAGAAAAACAGGGTCAAAGGGTCAAGGGTCAGAGATGAGACAAGAGTGGAAGAGGTAAGGAGATAAAGACAGCAGGTGAATATAATGGTTATGAGACACTGAAAACACAAGAAGGAATAGGGATAAAAGTGAATGAAAATATTGAAAATGTTTAGACTTCATGTGGGAAAAAGTCAAGCTAGATGATGAAGTGAGAAGAGGCTGGGACAGGGGGTCAAATGTCAAATGGTTCCCATTATCAGAGTCATTAAAAACATTTCCTTGTTCCTCAAAACGTTTAGGGAAAAATGTTTTGTTTTCTGTGTATGTGTTAGTGGTGTAGTCAAAGTCCAGACAGTGCTTTTCTCTTCTATCTGTTGTCTTTGTTGCATAATTTTTTCTATCTACTCCAGCTTTACAGTTCTGACCTTCAACTGTTTTCTTTGCCACACAGATCAATAAAAACATAACTAAATGAAGCCGAGGGGCCTCCAAACTGCTCAGGCTAAACTATAAAGTGTTTTGACAGTTTTTCCTTCCTCTTTGGGAAACACAGCCTCACCAACACACAGAATCTGTCACGGCGTATCATTATCCCGTCACACAACAGGGTGCGAGTACGACCCGGGCTCCTGCAGGGTGCGAGATGGAGACAGACTGACAGGATTACAGACGGTGTGATGAACATGTTCTGACAGAATATTTTACCCAGACTGGTCTTGCCACCAGTCAGGTGTTGATTTCCTCTTTCGAATAACTGTTTCTGCAGAGCGTATTCAATGCACGACCATGGTAGTATCTTCTCCAGCTGAGCCTTCTGCAAGACATTCTGAATGTAAATGATTTCGACCAGATGGAAAATACATGCTGTCTCTGTTTTTTTCTCTGTTTGAGGATAAAGCACACAGTTGCCTGCAGCACAGTTACTTTACCTCAGCATTGATTTGTTTTCCCCAAGATTTTCACCATGATTGCAAAATTAGTTAAACATGTATGTAATCATTTAATATGTAACTGGATCTGGAACTAGAATCCTGACGAAACTGATGACAACAGGAAAAACATCTGACACACAAACAGCCGAACAAGTTCTTATTGCCATCCAGACCATTGGTTGGTTTCTCACCAAACTTTCTCTTAATTGGCTGCAAGAATCATCAGTTTATTTGACAGAATGAATGTAATTCTGTTCGATCTGAATCCCTACAATCAGGTCCAGACGGTCAAACAGCCACTCCTGGATAATTGACAGTCATTATATGGCGTCTCTCAATCGTTCATTTCTTACGGTTCAGTTCTGTATTTTTGACTTCGGAGCAGCCAGTGAACGGTCTCAAGTGCGCACTCACTGTGTTATTATTTCAACAGCTCTTTATAAAACAGCTGCTTAGCTGTGATAAGTTGGATCTGGGGGTGCTGCTTCGACCTCAGCATTAACACATGTTGCACAAAGACTCTGTCTAGACGAGCAATAAGTGCTTCCACTTTGTGCAGCAGACTGCTCTGTCAATCTAGGTTCAGTCTGTCTTTGTAATTAACTTTCCCTGCCAGCCGCTGTAACTTCACACACACACTTGTTCCTCTCCAGAGACAGAGGCTGGAGAAGATAATGGAGGATGGAGGATCCCAAATTAAAGCTGAAACCCGATGCACACAAACTCGCACACATGCTCATTGATTTGGTCTGAGTCACACTGATAGCACTTAGCTTAGCGCGACCCTCCAAGCCGAGGCGGCTCTGGCTAACAGGCTCAGGTGTGACGGGCAGGAGGGAACGCGGAGGAGCAGAGGTCCATCAGGTTTGTGTCATGCATTTAGACACTGAGCAGTTTGGAAGGTTATCAGAAATGTTGATCAATTCAACTGGAGTTAGTTCGTTCCTGCTGTAAAAGCATATTCTCCTTGCATTTTCATTTTCTTCTGGTATCATTTACTCTTGTGTTGGCCTTGCTCACCTGTTACCTGAACCTTGTTGTGCTGTTACTGATTTAAAGGTGAGGTGTTATGTAAAATGGACTGTGGCTCAGTTCCTCCAGACTAGCGGCTGCAGCAAATAGTAAACACCTCAGGAAACTGCCGAGCTCATCATAGGAGCTACTGTGAATTTTAACTTGCATTCCCTCATTCTCTGGTTTTTCCACTCTCTGTCTCCTTTATCTCTCAAATCTCACAATCGTTCTAATATAATATTAGTGATTCTATATATTAGCTGGAGCAGGGAAGTATGAACGATTAGGATGCATTGGGAGGAGCAGAGCTGCAGGAACCAACTACTATGAGCCGAGATGAGATGGAAAAAACCCATTTGTGTGACATATAAACTGCAGATTTCTATTTCTTGTCTTGAACATGTTTTATTCTGTTTAATTTTCTGAATTATCTTGTAAATGAATGATGCACTGCAGATAAACCGAGTTGAATTTATTTCTTCCCAAATAATGACCGTTACTCTCAGCGTAGTGCTCTCATGTTGAAGTGTATTAAATGAATGAGGTTTTATATGTGGTTGTGTTTTGCATGTAACAGATATAAGGAAGCATTTTGATTTAAATATGAGAATGCTTGTGTCTGAAGTGCTGATCTCTTAACTTCTTGTTTGCTGCTGCCATTTAGATCAACCCGAGCAGCTTACCTTTACTCCTTTAATCAAAATAATTTTCTCCTGAACGAAGGTAAGCATCGCGTTTCGGCTGGACATCGCCGCTCCCTGGGAATGGTGGACCGAGCGACGGCCTTCTCCGTGGATCTGTCTGCAGAGGCTGCCTCCACGTCAGATATCTGATCTGTCATTTTGTGACAAATTACAGGCTCCTTTCAGACTGGATTAGTCTCCGTGGGGGACGCTGGGTCGTTTCATTTCTGTTGTGGATGTTGATCCTGTCCAGATTGGCTCGGTCTGTGTTTTCCACCAGCAACCAAAATGATGTTTCAGCCTGAAACACACACTGTGTGAAACCAAACTGAAAATGGGGAGAGAAAAATCGAAACTCTGACTGTACTTGCTTGACTGGGTAACTGATGATAGAAATTCTGGCACAGATGAGTCAGCGAGCGATGCAGGCTTGTTCTTTGAGGAACAATACAATTTGTTTTTCTTCTCTTGCTCATAAAAAGCCAAACATGCTGAGCTTTAAGTGATTTTTACATCGACATGGTTTGATTTTTTTTTGCTGAAGTTATTTCATTAGTCATGTCTGACAGAAGCCCATCACTTTAAGACAGCTGGACATCGCTGAGGACAACGACTGATAGTACCGCAGCAGCTGAACCGAGCATTTCCAGCCGAGGCTCGACTTGTTGCTGTGAGCGGCTGCAGCTGTGCTCCCACCAGCAGCTGGATAACGTCTCACATTTGCCCTTGCAGAAAGAATAATCTGGGCTAAATGCAGCAGCTGAAGTGTCACATTATTTCTTCTGTCTGACTAAAACATTGTGGAGGTTTACCACCTTTAATTTGGTACAACATGACTGTTCTTGGAGCAGAAGGAGCGCAGAACATGGTGTGATGGAACATGATGTGATGAAAAGCAAAAGTGGCTCGGAAATATAAAACATTTACATGGCCTTTCATTTTAACAATTTTCTGGAACATAAATTTTAATCCTTCTGTGCTCCTCTGTGTTCTTGCTGCCATTATGAAAGCTGGTTTTAAGGTGGAGAGCATTCCTCTTGTTTTTTTGCCTTTATCAATCATGGCGTTTTCACACCGGGTAGTCAACTACTAGCTTTGATTGCGGACTAAATTTGGAACATTTGTTACATTTTCAGCTCATTTTCACACCGTGAAAAGTTTTCACTGAGCGAAAAGATCCAAATCCTCTGAAAAATCACTTCACCTCCTCGCCTGTGGGGGCGCTGCACCAAATACCACTGACGGAAACAAAATAAAAGCCTCTGAATGCAACTTCCTTCTTCATGAAATGTAAACAAAAATGGAGTGGCGTCAGATTTTAGCGGTTGTAGGATTTCTCTTTTGTCTTTGTTAAAAAAACCACGAGTCATTTCTCCCTATAGCGCTGGACTTGGGTGTTTATTTTGGTTGTATTTACCCAGAATGCCTTGCACTGTTGCCCTCTCCAGTCCACTTGGAGTTCACATATGCATTTGAACCAAACCAGAGTTCACTTTAACTGAACCCAGACTGAGGTTTTTTAGGCGGACCAGAGTTCATTTTTTTGGTCCACATCTGAGTTCAACCGTTCACATCTCCACAAACCAACCGAATTCTCCACACGCCTCGAGTGATTTCTGTTCTCAATAAATCAACTGGCGACAAATCCAGCTACTTTCCACATAGTTGGAAACTTTGGTGACAACATGTGAAGCAATTGCCAAACAGTCGGGCAAATCCAGCTCCTGACACACCACCAGGGGGCGTGTGTCTGAGTGAGATGGTTTCATACAAAATGATCAAGCATGAACCATGCTTTATCATCTTCACAAATAGAAAAATTCAACTTCAGTAGCCACCCTACAGTCCAAGGAGGGCAACACTAAAACAGTTTTAGGTCAAATATTGCAGCATTAAACAAATTTACATGAAAATATCACAACTTACACAGCAGCATGAAGATAGCATCATTAAGGACCAATTTATACAGTTTATCTGCAAAAAATGGTTGACTTATTGCTGAGTTAAGCTTTAACGTTTAGTCCTACTTAATGTCAGGAAGTGGTTTTTTTAATACAGCATATTGATGTGCAACTGTTTGCGTGTGTGTGTGTGTGTGTGTGTGTGTAAGAAAGCTGGCAAATGTGTGCACAAGAACACAGCCGCGCTGAGCTGCTGGGGCGGGTCTGCAAGGGCTTTTTCACTGCGCTGCTTTTAGAGATTCTCTTTCAGAGTTATTCATGTACGATGGGAAATAGATCTGGAAGATTTCAAGCTAGAGATGATCACACGTCTCCCACACTCTTCCAAAACTCTGAAATTATCTTTTAATTTAGCCAGAATGAAAAGCTGAGAATCAGAAACCAATCTAAGAATCAGCTCACAGTTTGTGAAATAAGACATGTAAATATTATTCAGCACCACTAACACCTCAAGCTCTGAGCAGAACGTCACATTTTCAATTAAAAATCTCGACTGCATGGTGGCATTTGGGGTAACTGGATGAAAAAGTGACAACAAGAGTAAAATATGAACAAATGGGCATTTAAGCAAATCAAATTTATTTGAACGGACAATTCAAAAAGCTTTACAGAAAAATACAGAGTAAGATTTTAAAAACAGAGGCTAAAAATACAGGCATTAAATAAACGAGATGAAACAAATTAAATACAATGCAGTTAGCTATTTGTCAGATTTGCAACACATAAATCTCCTCTTTTATGTAATACTCTTCCACTCTTCAAACTGAGGAAAAAAGTTTTGGATAAGACAAGAAACCATGTGAGAGTTTATAAATGTTTCAAGTGTTTGACCCAAAGATGCCTTGTGCAATCCTGCACCCGTTGTGTGCAAAGCATCTGAGAGCTTATCTGCTTCTCTGAGGAGATTCTACTAGATAAAGCATATAAAGGATTTCATCTGTCTGTTCTGCAAAGCTGCGGTCGAAGTGGCTTAGAGGGAACTTTACACATCATTCTGCTTCGTCATGTACAGTAAAAGCAAATTAAAAATTGTGCATGTTCTTAATTTTATTTGTATATTGTTGCCGTTTTCCAGGACGGCTGTAGGTGACACTTTGCTGCCATGATATTTTCACTCCCAGTGACTCCTGAATTGTTTTTTTCTCAGTGATGAATCTCTCCAGGCTCCCCCTTAAACAATGACTCACAATTTTGACAAATTACAGATCAAAGGTAACATAAACGCTTATTTGAAGCGATGATAGTACACACCTCTCGCTATCCAGAGTTAACTTGTTTAATCACTTTTCATTTTTCCCACCAGTTGCTGTATTTTATTTTATTTTTTTCAGCCAGATTGTTGTGGATCTGACTGATAAGCCGCCTTTATCCCACTTATGGAATAAAGGCAGACTGAACATGTGCAGCTACATGTAGTGGCTTTTCTGTGTTAAGACGCTGTTAACCTGCACACCCAGCAATGTGTTGGGATGCTACCACCAGGTGTAGCTGGCAGCATCTACCTGCTGCTGGGCCTGAATGCATGGCCAGCTTACACCCAGCGCTGCAGAAACCAAAGTGCAGCCATTATACAAGGCTGCAAATAAAGATGGATTCACCTGCTTTTATCGGATGCTGAAGATTTCAGGAAGGTTTGAAACCGAGATATTTAACATCCAGATGATCTGCAACATCGGTGGGTCCACAACTGCTTCACATTCTAACACAATAGCAGCATTTCTGATTGTTTTTGAAAATAAATTTGCTTAACTGCAACATATCAATTTTGATAAAAAGCTTTGGCCTTTGAGATTAGGTGGTTGTTTTTGGCTGAATCAAAGGAGGTTTATTTTGCAACACTGTAATGGAAACACGTTCTTCACATCACAGGAGTCAAATGACCAACAACCGGATGTTACTACTGGGACAAACCACAAAGAAGAAGACAACAGGAAGTAGATGGAGGATGGTGGTGCTGCATGATGAACAAACTCACTAATGTGTGATTTTAAACCAGTTTCTTAATGGAAACACAGCAATTGCAATATATATATATATATTTGACATTTGTAATGATAACACAGTGTCTCCAAAACATCCTTTGCCCTCTACAAAGTTTTCACATTATACCCACAAAGTCCAATGTATTTCTATTAGATATTATTAAAAGTGAAAGAAAAACTTGAATTTTTTGTGTAGAAATCTGTTTTGGTTTTCTTTAATGTATTTCCTTGTTTGTTTATGTTCATATTTTCAGACTGGAAAAAAAGGCATTCACAGAAACTCTGCAACCAATCCGGCTAAACATTAAGGTGTTTCTACTGAATGGGAATGTATGGCTCAAGTCTTACTGTTAAAATAAAAGATTTTTGAAAACCATTGATCCTTTTCCTTCCATTTCACAGTTAAATGCTAGTGTTTAATAAAACACCTTTTATTAATATTTGCAGGAAAGTCAAAAAGAATATGAGGTCAAGAAAATATGAGCAGCAGAGACAGACAGTAATATGCAAGTTTGTGCTTTTTGGTGTTGATTGCAATCATTGCATGTGGTGGTATAATTCTTAGTCATGCGTGGGTGTATGTTTGTGCTTCCTCTTTTGCAAATATGGGCGAAGGTTTCACTTCCTCCTCGACCTGGCAACATCCTCACGCCTGTGGTGAAAGGCAAGAGAAGGAAACAGACGTCTTAACCAAATGTCAATTTCAACTTCTGAATTTATATGTTATTGTTTTACTGACGTATCGACACGTGTCAATATGTGTTGTGCTCATTAATAAGCGAGGATGACTTCAAAAACATGAGAAACTGAAGCCGGCAGTGTGAAAGTTACCAGCCAGCAGTCACATGACAGGACTTTTCATTTCAGCAAATCTTCTCAAACATCTGATGATACAGAGACTCTTTCATTTGGGTTTGTTTTCATCAAAAATGCCTCTTTCTTCTGCATGAAAAATTCAATTCGCCCCACTTGATGCTTTCATTTCTAATCTTGCACAAATCTGCAAATGTTTTCACAAAAATTGTTTTCTTGCTGCTCTTGATGAATTAGTTCATTTGTGCGCAAGAGACGAATTAAGCACAGCTGTGGAGATCAACCGGTCTCATCCAGTTTTGAGTCCCGACTCCCCCACCGCGTCTAATCTGCCTGTCCAGGCTGCAGTCAGGTGGCAATTCCAACAGAGGGAAACTGAATCACAGTGATCTTTAGACAAACCAGCACAGATCCAATGAGACTTTCTTAACGCAACAGAGAGAACAAATTAGAAAAAGCAAACAGCATGACCATAGATGTGTTGCCTTTTGGAGAGAAATCAGAACTTGGGTGTGGAGGATGCAAATGAATCCTGATTGCATCTATTGGTCAATATCTCCTTCAAAAATTGACAATTTGCACACCCTCAGTGCAGCGTGTCAACACGCAGCTTTAGTGCCCCCCAGTGGTGCCTCAGAGAAAAACACAGGGCATTCGACAAGTAGTAGCTTCAGTCCAGTAAGACTGAACACAGAAAATGAAAAGTATTTTGCAGAAAAAGTGTGAAGTCTTCACAACTCTGGCACAGTTGCCAAATGATCACATTACCTTTGATTATTCCCTGTCCACCAGAGAACCCCATACTTTCTTTTGTTGTTGCGCTTGAGGAGATATTCTGGCTAATCTTTCTAAACTATCCATATGCAAAGAAAAGGTCGTTTTTAGGAACAAAAATGTACTCGATAGCTGAAAGCACACCTGTGTCAGAGGAGATATGTGCCACTAGATGTGACTCAGACTTATATCACGGATCAAAGGTCAATCTGATAAGAGTCTGGCTGAAATGAAAAGGGCCAGTCTGAACTGTCTGAGTCAGGCTGCGTTAGAAAAACAGCTGCAAGTTACTTCAGCCAAATGCTTTCTGTGACAAAGTTTCTGTTTCTTTCTGACCAAAACCTCTGCAGGGAGATTCAAGCACCTCACAGAAACCTCTCAGAAATGTGATTCATTAAAAACATTATGCAAGTGCAAGATTTTAGCAAAGTTATCTACACTTTCACATAAAGAAACTGAATCTGACTAACATTTGTGAACATAAACCATAACCTAACCTGACTTATCATATGTAATATCAGCTGTTGAGACAAAAAAACCCCTGATTGTTCTGTTTTAAAATCTTTGATTGTTTGCTCTCGTCTTCCTCTTTATCTCTATCCGTGGTATGTGGTGCCCCCTGCTGTTTCAATATATCCCTGCACATCATTTTTCAACCTAAAAACTAAAGAAGGAACATATGCAATTCTTAATCTGTAATACTACAGAGGTGTTTAGGAATGTACTTTTATTTCACATTTAATATAAATGCTGGGCAAGGATTTGTAAGACATAAACAGCATCTTTCTGACCCAGAGAGAGACGCAACTTTTCTGCTGCAGACTCAGAAGCAGAAGGAAGCAACACTTCATGCTTCCATTACTCCTTTTATTTTGTTAGGTGTTATAGTGACATGTCAGATTATCTTCCTGCAGCCAGTGCTCTTTTGGAAGTGATCATTGTTGTTCTTGTTGTAGATGTAAAAATCATTGTAATGTTGCAAATCCAGGAATGAATATGAGGATCAGATGGAGTCTAAAAGTCTTTCTAAAGTTGAATTAAATCACATTTTAGGGACTTCACACAAAGCCTGTTGAAAATTGTGCATTTCTAGCATCTAGAAACAAGACATGACGAACTGATAGATTTTATAATACTTTACATTGTTCTACACTAGTATGCAATTATTTGTCAGAACCAGCATAAAATGTCTGTGAAACTAAAATGAAATAGACTTTGTATAAAAGCAATTTACATGTAATTTCATGAAGAAAGTGGCAAGAAAAATCTAGACAAAACCTAACAGAGGACCTGAGAGTAGCTTCTCACCCCAAATAAATGAAGCTACAACAACACATGCCATTAGTATTCATGCTTTGATGCTTTCAAAGCTCAATTAATTCATGTCACTGCATGACTGTAAATGCTGATACTTGTCAACGTTGCTGCTATATTACCATCTGCCTCTAGAAAAGGATATCAGTGAGGTTTTATCTGTTTAAATAAAGATTATTATAGCATTCACTTTCAAATCTGACCTGATGTCAGACTGTGTTTCAGACTCCGTGGGATTATGAGTTCAACTGTGGAAACCGCTGCAACATCAAGGAGAGTTCAAACAGCAAGTGTCTGCAGCCAATTGTGAAACACGGTAGTGGCTCTGTCATGGTATGGGGTCGCATTCGATTATACCATGACATGGACGGTGCTCCTTGATTGGCTGCTTTGTAAATGCCAGCCAATACCATGTCAAGCAGCGTTGTGCCACGATACTTCAGCTTCCCCAGCTGCATTATCTTTTGAATATAAAGATATGCTTTAAGAATAAGAAAAATATGAATAGGCCATTTTTCTACACATATTTGGTGTTACATCCCACAAGCACAATGCACTGAAAATATAACAACTTAAAAAAAAACGATTGTTATTCAAACTCTTTTTAGATAACTTTTGAAAAGATAAGTTGTGTCTGCAGTGCTTATGAGGGAAACACGGATCTAGAAACAGGCTTGAAGTAGCTTTACTAAAGCAAACCCCGGGTCCCCCGCTTGGAAGGACGTATGGCTCGGCGCATGCGCTCTGCCGCCCGTGTCCACCAGGGCGGTGATCTCGCGCGCTCGCTCTCCGCGGGTGTCTCTCTCCCTCTCTCTCTCTCTCTCTCTCTCTCTGGGAAAAACCCGAGCAGGAGGAGAGCAGCAGAAGGGGAGGAGGAGGAGGTTCTCCTTCTTCTTCCGATTCAGCGACTGAGTCAGACTATTTGAAAAAAAAAAAAAAATTAAATAATAAAATAACCGCACCAAACCTGGCGGTGCGGGGCGGCTGAGGAAGAAAGAAAAAAAAAAAAAAAAAAAAGAAAAGAAAAAACCTCACACGGATGTGTTTCCGAAAGCGCAGCGGATACCGCCCTCCGGACCTGATTAATGCCAAGATTGTGAGTATCTGCTCGGCTCGTGGGTCGGGCTGGAACGCGGGGAGTGGGCAGGCAGAGTGGGAGCGTGGAAGGGGGCGCTGGTTCAGTTTAACCTGGCCGCTCTCAGGGCTCCGCGGCGGGGCTTCTCCTCGCTCGTCGCTGCGCGGTGGAAAGGGAAAGGTCGGTCTCCTTGATTCCTTCCCTCTCCTGTCCCCTACCCTCGTTCCCCCAACCCGCTACGTCCTTTCCTCCCTCTCTCACCTCCTCGCTTTCTGCAGCAGTTAGTCTGAGGGGGTAAAGATGAAGTGAAAGAGGCGGCAGAAGTCTCTCTCTTCGGCCTTTTCCGCCTCATTTAAACGCTTTTCTTAATGACACTTGACTCCAGGACTCCAGCGGAGGCGGTTCAGTCTCGCACCTCTTTTATTTCTGTATCATGTAACACGAGGAGCTCATTAGGAAAAATGGCACTTTGGTTCTCCATCAGTTTTATGACATCCTGTCACTTGTCATGTCTTGTTGATCGGTTTCTGAGAAACATTAGAAAACTGTAGATCAACTTCTCTGCTTTGAAGTTTCTGCCATGCACTCTAACTAAATTTGTGCACCAGCTTTCATTCATTTTAAGGAACTTTCTAAAGGTTTTGCATGTCAAAAAAGAGAAATGTCAATCGGATGAGTTGATCGTTACGCCATAAAGTGAGTTTTTTTCTTGTCCTCAGGAGACATCAGTTTGTATTGTAGGTGACCGGCTCATAAAGGGACAGTGTGTCCACGTGTGGCTGCCAGCTGGGTGCATTTGTTGCTTTTTGTCTCCATAACATCTTCCTGAAAAAGAATGTGCGTCCGTTTTTTTCTGTTTACTTTCTCTGCCATGTTTCAGATCATCAAACAAAATGTGTCATTACACAAATATAATCTTAGTAAATAGGTTTTCCTTGGATGTTGTAAGAGGAGATCTGGCGCTATGTGAAAACATTTGAGGGTGTTTCCAAGTTGCAACATTTGTTACATTTTCAGTTGGTGTGGTTCACTTTCACACTGCAAGGTGTCAAGTGAACCAAACCCTTTACAAAAGCTGGTGCTGCACCAAGAACCACTGAGGGAAACTGAAGAACACACTGGGCCCAGCGTCCTTCTGCAGGAACTGTCAATAAAAACTAATTTTAGCTTTTGTCTGCTTTCTCTTTTGTCTTTGGTAAAAGACCACGAGCCATTTCTTCCACTAGCGCTACTTGCACGTTGATTTTGGTTGTGTTTACCCAGAATGCCACTCTCTGTGGTCCACTTCCTGCTTTTGGTGCCATCTCCAGTCTGGTTGGCGTTGGCATATGCATTCGCATCAAAATTCACTTCAACTGAACCGAGCCCTCGGTTCGTAGGCTTTTTTGGTCCATATCAGAATTCAAATGCGCATTCACAGCTCCCTAAAGGAACCAGACCTTCTGGACAGACAAACCAGGTTTTTATTAAAGTGGACGGACCAGTAACTTAACCAAATTTATGTCAGGCTTAGTTCAATTTTTCTAGCCACACCGACGTTTGGTTACTGCCAGACCTGTAGATTCAAGAATTAACACCTTTCTGACGACATCAAAGGTCTCATAAAGCAACACATCATGCCTCAATCTAAAAATATTGAAGAACAGATGAGAAACAAAGTGACTTTTTCCCCATACAGTGGGTCCTACTACCAGTTTGGACTTGGTTAGACTTTAAAACTGTCTTTGATGTAGTTTCTTTCCAATCGGTCAACGAGTCAAATCGCCGCTTGCTAGTTTGCAGATGTATTTTCTACCCATGCATTTCCATTTCATACCTGTTTGAGCAAATATTAAGTGATCACAACAGTTTTTAGTAGAGGATATGAGAGTCTAACAGTAACTGTAGAGTAAGACATGCTGGTGCCCTTCCTGGCGTGGAGCTCCACTTCACCTTGAGGCTTTGGGAATGCAGTAAAAATGTAAGGCGCAACGAAAGCAGAATTACGTACTGTTGGATTTGGACTGAGCGCTCAGACTACGTGCGTCCTTCTCCAACCTTTAAGAGCCGTTTTAGGTGTCCCTGCTCTACAGTTGGATTAATGGCTAAATTAGCTCTTCAGATTTTCATTGACTTCTGCAGCGGCCTGGTCATAAACCCTTCATTTGATTCAGGTTTGCTGAGCCAGGGTAGCATCTGAAACATTCTCGACCCTGACTCTTGTTGACTGCAGTTGGCCAGCGTTAATGTAGAAAGAATTTTAATGGCCACTTCTTTTTTCTTTTAGGGCTATGAACCAAAATTACAGTGAAAAGGCAGTAGAAGGACATCTAATGTTTTTATAACTACATACTTAAACCACTGCACCTCAGTTTGTTTATCTTTGTTGATTTTTACTTTAAAATTAGGATAAAGATGTACAAAAATGTTAATATCTCACATAATTTTACTTATTAGTCGACTCTTTTCTAATATTTGCTTAAAGCGTTGCACTTAACATAGTTTTCTTAGGAATTGAGATCTAATAACATTGAAATATCTCAAAGTCGCCCCCTGCTGATAGATGTTGCTTTCACACTTCCTGAAGCAATGAGTACAACAAAAGTTTCTATGCAAAGTTTTCAGGAGTGAAATAGACACTCATAACTCATAACAAGAGTTATGATGTGTTGTGTTTACCTCTGATCTGGGAATGATGTAATGACCGTAAATGTGTTCCAGTTGGGAAAGTCAGCAGGACATGCAAGTTTTTGTACCGATTTATGAGCTACTGTTAAACATTACAACAGCATGTTCACTGATAGATGTTGTACTGGACTGTATGTGTGTTGGATTTAAGTTCATACATAGTTTTTTCCTGCAACTATCACTACACTTAATTGCTGCTGCAGCCATATTGAATTTTCAGGTGAAGGTTGGCGAGAGCCTCTGTGGGTTAAATGCAGACAAGCAATTAGAAATGATAAACATTGAACTGTGCAAATGCAATATAGTCCCCTCACTTTTTGTAGTTCAGTATTAGTGAAAAATGTTGTACTTGCAGACTTTTTTCATGCAGCATATCTAAAATATTCAAAAAGAAACTTGGAAAACTCAAATAGATTGCCGCTTAGCGCACGATTGGCTTCTACTTGTGAAGCGCCTCAGTTTCCTTGTTGCTGATTCGTCACAATCAGCAGAGATAAGGAAGAACGCAGAGTTTAGCTTTTATAGTAGACAGTTTTCAATGCATATTAATGGATATTTAGGTTTGTTTGGTGTTTTACCTGTTAAATTAAGCAGTTCTGAACCTTTTTAAAATGGTCTCAAGTATTTGCAGGTCTTATGTATTTGTTATCCACTGTAGTTGTATTCTCTGCAATTACAATATTTATCCTGCACCGTCTAAATATGTACAACGTTTCCTAAAGAAGTTATTGGACATGTTCTTTTTCTAGTACAACGTTCGCTGGTTGCAACAGACCACAGGTCAGAAAGTTGACCTGGTCTGTGAGTTTGTGTCTTTTCTTAGAGAAAACTAAACTACCAGGTTGCTATTTTTGTGTTAGTGGCTAATTATGGGAACTTCAACATCCTTTAAAGCATGTTAATGCCCAAACTGACAAAACACTTGGAATACCTCATCTCTAGGAATTTGTAGGATTCTTGTTTTAAGGCTATTTATAACCATATAAGGTTAAAGCCTTTAATTGGTTCCTTCTCAACAGGAAGAGACAGAAAGCGGAAACGAATGTGTTGTTGTGTGTAATCTGAGCAAATAAATCAGATTTTACAGCTGATCTAATCGAAGATCATTAATGAAGTGATGCTGGGTGTGTTTGGGTGAACAAGGCAATGAATTTTGGGTTAAAGAACAGAGGAAGACCTGACAGAGTGGGTTGGAAGTACCTCTCTTTCAGATTGCTGGGTCTGCGCAGGAGGAACTCCTGGCTATCAAATGTCAGCAGCCATGTCCCTTTATCCTCAGAAATCCGTGTTTCTCCGGCTCCTTCCTGTGGCGGAGTCAGATTACAAACACAGCCCAAAAACTGTGAAGGAATTATTAAAACGTAAAATTTAATTTGTTTGAAAATGTAAAAGTTAGGGTTGTTAGTCACTTTGACTTTTTCAGAACAAAGTAGGTTGAATTTATTACTATTATTAAAGTACCTCTTTGTCATTCTGTGGTGCATATCTTCAGTGACTAAAGGAAAACTAGAAGTATTTTTCTTCTTGTTCTTGCCAGTTGGTTCACACTTCCTCTTCCTGGCTCTTTCTTCATTTTGTCTGTTACCTACTTCCTCTTTCTCAAGTTGGTCATCTCCTTCCCTCTTCATCTCTTTCTTGCATTCTTCTCCTGATTTGCAGTTCTTATTGGTCCTGATGTTTTTGTCTGCTTGTTAGTAGTAATGCACAAAACTGGTCAAAACTCTCAAACCAGCACTGACCTTGAACTTCAAAGTCTCAATTGGTAGATTTACAGCAGGGGTGTGAAACTCCAGACCTCAAGGGCCGACGTCCTGCAACTTTCCGATGTGCCTCTGCTGCACTACAGCTGAATAGAGTATTAGGTCATTAGCAAAGCTCTGGAGATCTTATCTACACCAGGAGGAGGTAATTAAGCCATTTCATTCTAGTGTTTTGTACCTGTGGCACATCTAAAAACTGCAGGACAGCGGCCTTTGAGGACTGGAGTTGGACACCTGTGACCTACAGCAAGTCCAGTCCTCAAGAGCTTCCATCCTGCAACTTTAAGATGCATCTTTACTCCAACAGACCGGGATCAGCTCTGCACAGACCTGCTAACGAGCCATTCATTTGATTCAGGTGTGTTGGAGCAGGGAAGCATCTGAAAGTTGCATGTTGGTAGCTCTGAAGATCTGGGCTTGAGAACCTCTGATCTAAAGGCTTCTTTCAGGTAGAATGTTTTTCTGCTTCTTTTAGTACTTTCTGAAAAGACATTTTTAAATTAAATCATTTATAAAAGTCCTTAATGTGCAGCAAGTGACCAAAATAAGAAGCAGCAGGCCTATAGGCAGCAGTTCCTAACAGTGAAGTTTTTAAAAACAAGTGAAAGATTGGACACAGGAGGAGAAATTGTGTTTATGTTTGCAAGTCTCTGTTAAAGATGCATTTTATATCATGCTTCTGCTAAATTTGTGTTATTTGAAGACAGCAGAGATTCATATCTGCAGTCATCTGTCGGTGGCCAATCACTGGACTGAAAATGAATGAAGTGGTCAAAGTCCACGTTTCAAACGTCACTTTAAAGGACGTTGCGAAAGTCTGAGTCTTTAGAGGCAAAAAAAAGTCTTACTGAGAACATTAACCGTAAAAGAAAAGGCTGAAATGCCGTTGAACAAAGCTTCTCGTCATGCGATTGGTTGGCGCTCTCAAAGCAGCCGATCCAGGAGTGTCATTAATTTTCCTTCCAGCTGATTGGTTAGCTACAACAGCAGGAAGAAAAGCCCTGGATGTTGGTTTCCACTGTATTAATTGATTTTATGCTGTATTTGGTACTTAAACTATTAATCTGGGCACTTATGCACATTTTTGAAGGGAGTCTGAAGTATTTGGTTGTGGTTCTTAACCTGGGGTCCACTGTATCATTTTGAATTATTTCATTCATATTTATGCATGTTTCACAGAAAATTGGTCAATTCTTACTTGATTACAGTCTCATGATTGTTCTAAAACCTGAATGGCAGTCGGTGAACTACATTTGGATTTCACTCCTGTTTGTTTTTAATCCCCAAATTTAGCTGCATATAATACAAGATGCATTTGAGGCCCTTTTTAAAAAAAAAAAAAAAAAAAAGCAAAACTATAAATCCTTCGGTTTGTTGGGAACTTGGCATTTTTAATTCTTGCATTGGATCTTTGATTAACCTTTGACACTTAATGATGCTTAAAACTTACCTAGAAGTGGTACATTTTTGTATATTTATTTTTAAATTTTGTAGGGTGTAAATTTGAACATGAAACGACCACGACTGCTATAATCTCAGTTCTCCCAAAGATTTCCTGCTTTTCTCTTTTCCACACCTGATGTCAGTCATTGTCTCCTTTAGTTTTAGTTTCTGTTCTGTACATAATTGTTTTTTAGTCATCACATCATTTTTAGTTGTTTAATCTTCTTTTCTTGCCTAAGCAGCAGTGAAGAAGAAATGCACTGAGATTATTCAGGAAAAGTTTGTAAAAAGTCCTGAATTTACCAGGAAGACATTAAAAAGACATTAAAATGTCTTGCAGTAAATCTCAGCTCATGAAATCTGCTTTGACAGCCTTTCTTTTTCTCCCTAAATAACTTCTTAGCATCATTAGCTTTCCGTATTCAAGCTAATTGGCTTGATGAGCAACAGCCTTGCTACTAATCTCTGTCTCATGGTTTCAATGTGGGATTTAAAAGCTGAACTATCTCTACTAGGAGATTTCTAAAAGCAGCTGCTTTCAAACTCCAGCTTTTAAACTGCTGTTTAGAAAAAAAAAGACCAAAATGATTTTGGATCATGCATATTTGATGGACTCATTGTGTGTGATCGCCATAAACTGTTTCATGATCACACATGTTTCTTTTTTCTTTGATTGCCAAAATTCCTCATTTGAGCCTCAGTTTAGAAAAATAAAGTAGAACTTAATGTAGAAGATTTGCCCCAAACACATAATCCACTGTGGATTATGGTTTCGATTCTTGGACCACTTGCTGCATGCATTCCCTTCCTTTCTCCACCTACTGCTGATGAAGGCCACTAGTGACAAAATATTGTGCATGAGAACAAAATTCCTTAATGTCTCTGTCTTTTCAACAGAATAGTTAGAAATGTGCAAAGACACAAGAATTGCTGCTACAGTTTCACCAAATGATCTATATAAACATACAATACAGTTCCCACATTTTTATTAGTTAAAAATAAGATTTTCTTAGCAAAAGTGGGATGCACACACAATACCTGATGGGTCCTTGACTCAGGAGAAAAGAAATGTCGAACTCAGAGGACGGGTTTGGGATATATAAGAGAGTCATGACTTTTTTTTTTTTTTTTTTAAATCAAAAGTTTTGCAAAACTTAAATGAAATCTTATGATTAATTGACCACATTTGAGTTGGGACACACATTCACTGTGGCCTTTTTCTTCCCTTTGTTTCTGTGTGTGTGTGTGTGTGTGTGTGTGTGTGTGTGTGTGTGTGCTGTTGCTGGTGGACACCCATGTTCTTATCATTGGGGTTCTGGTGCATGTTGTGGCTGCTACATCTGTTGCTGTGTGTGTGTATGTGTGTGTGCTCCTTCATGTGTGGAACTTTTTTTGTGGTCATTTTTTATTTACTTGTACGATACATTTGCATCATTTGCGCTTGTTTGGGAATTTTGTGCGAATGCATGTCTGTGGACTCATTTGTGTGTGTGTGTGCGCGCGCTCATGCTTGTGTGTGTGTGTGTGTGTCTGGGTGTGTGTGTTTGTAAAGGAGAGGTCCGAGGAAGAAGGGGGGATGACATGCATGTGTCCAGCCTGCTAACATCCCTGACGACTCGCACGCTAACAGACTGCCCACCCTCACGGCATGGCGGAGGCACTGGTAAATCTACTTCACCTCTTCCTTTTCTTGCTCCTGTTTTCTTCAAATGAGTTGATTTAATGTGAAATCTCAATTAAATTCCAACAAAAAAAGGTTTGCATGTGTACTGTCAATACATTCTCTCTTTTTCTAACTGCTGCTTTTTGAATGATGTCATCACTAAAAGTTTTTCCGTTGCAGTTTTACGAAACTTCTATATCAATATGGCCGAAAATCAAATCATGCTTGTACAAAAACTAGGTTTGTTTTTTTTGTTTTTTTTTAAACTACTTCCATTAAGCAAATTTATTTTTATAAAATCAACTTGTGCAATTCTATAGTTAATAGAAATGCACCCACGGACACCACATTTGCAGGGATATGCGCTCAGTGAAGTTGGGTCTGTATGGCAAGCCATAAGTGCCTATAATAGTGTCAGCATGTATGCCATATTGCTGCTGTACCAGTGTAACAAATGTGAAATAAATCCCCCTGCATAATCGGATATTAAAGCTGTAGGTTTCTTGTAAAACGCCACCTAGTGTCTACATTGTGACAGCAGTTGGGTCGCTGCTTAACATGCCATTAAATTTGATGATGTGAATTTTAACTTCATGTTCATTTAGTAGGAAGTCACAGTGAGGCTGCAGATTCCACAGTTTGAATATTAGTTTGTAAAGCAACTTTTTGCACAGTTTTAGCATATTTATAAAAATACTGCAGTTTATCATCTTTGTCAGCTGGTTCAGCTGAAAGGATGTTCATTTTCTTTACACAAAGTGTCAGTCAGTGATTTAGGGGAAAACTTAAGTTTCATTATCAGCAGTTTTGGAGGAGTTTAGTGCTTCACGTGAAACCTAACACCCGGTCATATTTGTTGAAAAGCTTTCCAACATGCTCCATGGATTCCAGCGTTTTCTTTAGCATGAAGATAAGGCAGGTTATAAATTATTCTGTGGTTGTGAAAGGAACCAACATTAACAAGTCTAGTCTAGAAGTTCAGATGGAGCTGGAATGTAAACGCTGACTTTTTTTTTTTTTTTTACCGATTTGCTTTTATTGATGCAAACAAAGCTTGGCTCAGCCCACATGGTGCAGGCTGATGGGTTGTGTGAGGGTGTGCGTGGGTGTTTCTGTGGACACCCAGTCTGATTCATCAAGTTTCGTGAAGAAACCAAGAAGCCCTGTGTGTCACAACGCCTCTGACTGTTTCCTGCCTCGGTGTCTTCATCCCTCCCCGTCTTTTCCTGTTGCTCCGGGCCGCCTCTCGTCTCTTCCTTCTCTGCTGGAGGGTGAGGCATGTCGTCGCACAGAATCAGCACCGGGGAAAGAGCAGACATCACAAAAAGAGACATCTGTTCGCTCTGTCATTCAGTAAACCCTCGCTGGTCCAGGCTTGAATCGTCTCTCTGGTGAGCCGCTTTACCGCTGAAGTTTTTGACCTCATAGCTCAGTTCATGTGCAGATGGATCGAAAATTGTGCCGCCAGGATGCAATTAATTGTAGAACTTCTCATCTGGCTTTTTTATTTATCATTATTATGATATATTTTGAAATTATATCATTAATATTTAAATTGGACAACATTCTCTGGTTCATTAATCCTTGCAGCTTCGCACTTAAGGCTGATGCATTAAACATATTAACATGTTCCATCAGATTCTCTGATTGGTTCTACGTTGTTCAGTTGGGTCACAGCTTTTCCAAGGGAACTGAATTTTGTTTTTTCAAAAAATAAAAAACCATCTCATGTTCATGATAAACATCATGTGGTTTTAATGTTAAAGTTGATCGTTCCATCCAGGAAATGACCACCAGATTGTGAAACTTTAACTTCCTATGACCAAATGGCATCTGTTGGCTCCGACAGCGGCTGGTTTGAAAAGCTCCTTTTAAAACTGGACACGTTTTTAAATGTATATTTTGCCCAAGGAGCCAAAGAGTTTGTTTTGGTCCAGCTTGTTGGAGGCTGAGGCCTGGAGGGACTGTGTGTATGTTGCCCCACATTAATGGACTACAAGTTTCTCACATGTGAGAAGCTGTATGTTAATTGTGTGCATTTAGTCCTTAAACAAACTTCTCCTTATAAGGGTTTGAATTGAATGTGGAGGGTGATTTGGTTTGTGGTGAAAAACATGAAGTGTGTCACCTCGATGCAGCGCTAAGCTGGATTTATGGAGCCACTTGCTGCGCGTCTGCTTCACTGTGTGACTGTTGGAAAGTGGGAAAGCAAGGTGGTCTGTGGGACCACTGCTTTCACTGCTCTTCAGTGAGAAATGAAGAGCAGAAAAGCAGCTCAGCGTGTGTGTGTGTGTGTGTTTTAATGGGACATTAGCGGAGCTCTATCAGAACCCAACATGTCAGGGCAGGAGGTTGGAGAAGTTCAGCTCCTTCAACTATTTGTTCCTCTTCGCTGCACTGCGTTTGGCTCCGACTCCCTGAAACCTGCGCTCTTTAGAAAAACAACAAACTGTGAAATTCTGACTGAACCAGAATAGAATGATCCTGGGCAGCAGCTATCTGTTACTTTTCATGGTTTTATGTCTGGAAAGCAGCCAGCCTCACTGGTTATTAACAATCAGTTCATTCAAATAGCATGACAATAATGTTAAATGATCTGCACATGAAACAGAATTCATTACAAAATTGGATTGCTTAAAATTTTTATGATTCAGGTTTTTCGTAGCAGTAAATGTTTACATGTAATTTATTTTGTAAAGTCATAAGTTTGCTAAAAAAAACAGTCATCACAACTGGCCAAGTCCTGGTGATGAAAGCTGCAGTTCTCATCATATGCGTTTAGTATTAATTATGATGACAGGTTTTTGTTGAAAAATAAAATCTTCATAATCTCTTGTTTTGTCATGTAGGAGAATCCAGACAGCTTTTATAAGCAGAACAATGGTTTAGAAAATCAAAGGATTCCAGCTGTTTGTACTTCATTTTTAACAGGACATTAATAGAAACCAGTTTTTTTTTTTTTTTTTGCTAACTTGACAGAAACTTTCGCTTTGAGCACAAACTTTCTTCAACGATGTATTTTTAATCCTAACAAAGTTGGTAATAATTGTAGGAAACTTTCATTTTTTCCAACATTTAAAAAAAAAAAAAACAAAAATAAATTTTCGATGTCGACTCCTATATTTGTCTTTTGATCTGCGATCGAGAGCCGTCACTCAGTGGACTGCTGGTGATCAGGTGGGGAGATTATAGATGCGTAATCTCTCAGATTAATACAGAAAATGAGCGCTTCATTACTTAAAGCCTGCTGTTAGCTGCAGCTGTGTGTGGAACGTGTGTGAGCTGGTGGACGGATGGACACGCTGGACCAAAAACAGGCTCCGGCTGTCCGTCTCGCGCTTCATCTGAATTTCATATTGCTCTATTGGCTTGGTATGCAAGCCCATCTGTGCTGCCAAAGCATGGAGGGACAGGAGGTGTGCCAGTTCACCAACACTAAGGTGATTAATGTACAGGTTTTACCGTGTACGAGCTTATTGTTGTTTTTTCTGAACTAAGTCAGATATTTTAGAAAATGGCTTTCCCATTAATATAGGAAATTTCTGGAAAAATGTCAGAAAAAGATGGAATTTGGACCAAAAGAATATGGGGGAAGCATCAGTTCATGTTCTAGGACAAAGGTTTTTCTGTCGTTACTCGCCTTGCAGTCAAAATAGTTCCCATTAGGATTCGACTGTCATACGTAAACAAATGCGGAATGCCATCAAAAAAAAGACAGACAAAATGAGGGTGCCCTCAGATTTTCCCATCAAGTCTATTTGTAGACACTATAAATGATGGTGTGCATCTCCTCCCTACATAACGCGTACAGAGCATCCGGAAAGTATTCGCAGCTTCACTTTTTCCACATTTTGTGGTGGTGCAGCCTTATTCCAAGCTGCAGAGAATTAATCTCTTTCCTCAAAATTCTACACACAAATACCACATTATGATAATTTGGAAAAAATGTGTGTTTTGCACACAGTTGGGGAAAGATACAGAAATATTTCTGCTGCTCCGAAGATCCCGGTGAGTAACCATCGTTGGTAAATGGAGGAAAGTCCAGTAGCAATAATTTTAAAATAAAACCAATTCCATCACAAATAAGTGAGCTTCATCTATACCCAGTTGTTCTACTGAAAGATCATATTTAAGTTTGAGATGCATTCAGTAAATTCCTGTGTTGGTAATAGATCTCTCAGATTTCATTGCTTTGCTTAGATTTGCTCTATTGGAGATTAACTAATCTTTCACCTTTTTTTTTGTTTACATTAAACTTTGGATGAACTTGAAATGCTTGTTTGCTAAATGATGCCTCTACTGGTAATTTTACCCCTTTGCCACTACAACCAAAAATGCTTTTGTGTTTTTTTTTGCCCGACTTATTCCAGATATAAACAGATTTTTCGTTGCTCATATCGGTCATACGTCAGTTTATTCCTGCAGCAGGACGTTTCACCACTTTTCATCACACTTCACTTTTTAAAACAAGACACAGCTGCTCTTCTCTTCACTGTTCTGTGCCTTTAATTAAGTCGTTATCTGTCCTTTTAGTTGCCTCTTGGTGCACATATGTAAATTATCTCCATCTAATTTAAATGTCATCTAGTTTAATCAGCTTAACACGCCAATCCACATCCCTTTAAATGCACTAACTCTGAGAAGCCTCGTGCAGTAAAAGGGGAAGTGATGCCTCTCATTACACTGGATTTTGTTTTCTTTCATTTTTCATCTCTTGGTTTTCGTTCATCATTTTCATCACAGATGTTTTTCACCCTAATATCATCTTTCTGGCATTTAAAACCTTATAATCAGTGTTTCTCCAATCACTTTCCAAGAGATAAATGTACCTACGTTTTGTACAGTCCTGCCCTCATTCTGCTTCACTCGCTGACTAAAACACACAGAGGCAGCAACATGATATCTCTGTGTTACGTAAGATGGGGTGGGTGATAAGTGAAGGTAAGGGAGTGCCCTATCTTTCCTCTGACATATCAGGTAAACTTTGTGTGTGTGTACATAAACATGACTGATTATGTTTGACTTTTATGCCTGCCTGTGTGTGTTTCTGCAGAGAGTAAACTTGCACAGACTCTGCGTTGGTCGTCTCCTTTTAAACAGAAACTAAAAAGCAAACCTCACCTGTGTTGTGATCGTTGGGACGGTACTTTCTTTCCCCATCTTTATTTGTCTTCACAAACCTTTCCTTGGCTACTTGTGGAAGGTGCACAAATGAATCCAGATGGGCTGAAGTGAATGTTACTCCTTCACATTTTGTAGACTTTGTGCTCTGATGTTGCTTTTGCCTACATGCTGCAGTTGGAAGTCTTCAAATGAACAAACCTGCCATCATTAAACGTATACCTAATGTTCTTCAGGCGATAGACTGATTTTGTAATCATCTTTATGTGAATGAAGGTTCAGGAATGATCACTAGTTTCTAGCTGAAACTATGCTGACTCTTGTTCGCTCCTGCTTGTTTTTTTTTTTTTTTTACTGGTTGTAATCTGGGCTAGCAGGAGTATGGAGATACTCAGAGGGGCCCCAGGATTGAACCTTGTGGTACCCCACATGTGATTTCTCTTGGCTCCATTGAAATTTGCATATTGACTTGAAGAAATCAGCGCATCACCTCATGCTTAACCGTTTTAAATGCTGCACAGAAGCCCAAAAGTAAAAACACTACATCAAAGTGTTGATACAAACTAACCTGAAATGCAATTGATTTAATGTTCAAACAGTAGAAAAAAATGCTGCAGGTCTTTTCATACAATGTGAACATCTGGTTTCAACTGTACATATCGATGTGAAATAACCTCAGATATGGGTTTCAGGAAACCCTGCTGGTCTAAACCAGCCAACACTTCCTGCCCGCCCAAACGTCCTCTGTCTGTTAAATGCTGCACTTTTGACCTTATTTTTAATGTAATTATTTCTAGAGGGGTAACGATGCCTAAAACCCTCGAGACAAAACAATATTGACTTCAGGAGAGATGAGACAGGATTTTAATTTTACTTTAATGAAAACTGTTCTGATCAAATTCATACTCCATAAAACCCTTTATTCTGCTTTTATATATATATATTTAGCCACAAACTGATCAAACCTTTATCTTCTCAGATGTGAGTACTTGCGTTGTGTAGTCAGCAGTACAACATTTACCTGTTGCTATTGACAGAGTGCTCTGTTATTGTTGCTCAGCGTAACCCCAGACATTTATCATTGTTTTTCTGCTTGTGTTGAAATCCAAAAGAATGATTTAAGAACATTTGTAGCACCTTCAATTACAACTTCATCAGGAAAAGCCACTAAAGATCTCGATGGCAGCCACTTCAAAGAGAGAAGTTTGAAGATTTAACAGTTTGATATCTTGTTGCCACTAATTTCATGTGAAGGAGTTTCATTTCGCTGCCAGAGGCTTAGAAACTTGAAAGGTAACAACATCCCGACCAGACCGGCGGTTCTTGGGAACTTCCTGCGCTTCCTTTGATATATTATGTCACTATTAGTCACTTGTAACTAATGTTGATGTTTTTCTTTATTTAACCTGTGATGTCTAAAACCTTTTGGAAATATCATGTACATTTTCACAGCAGTTCACTGCAGCTGCTGGTTTATCTTCTGCAAAGAGAATCTGCTGATAAGAACAAGAATGACAGAAGTAAATATCAGACAGTTGCTTTGTCCTTATCTAATATGTGTAGTAAGTGGCAAAGGATGCACATTTATATTAAGTCCTGCAGTTTAACTTGAGAGAAACTTTATCCTGTTGTGAACAAATATTTAAAATCTGAACAAATCAAGTGAGTCCATATTCCAAAGTCCATCCATATGCATTAGGATCTGTGTGTTTGTGTGATCACAGCTCAATCACATGATGCATCACACTGCCGAGTCTGTTTCCATACCCACTCTCTTTCACTTCCTCTGTGTAACATCATGTTGCTCTTTCTCCCATTTGTTTCTCCAGTCCTCTGTTTGTAAAATCTCCTGTTTTCTTCTTCCTCTTTTAGACTCCGGTGTCGTTGCCAACATCTTTATCTGTCTGTGTTGGCCTCACTCTTCACTCTCCCCAGTCCTCACTTATCACTGGATCTTTCCCCTTCCAGTCACTAGTGCCTGAGTTGAAAATGAGGGAAACAAACATAAAACTGCTGATATTCATAATAATTTAGTGCTGTTTTGGTTTAAACCTAAAGTTACTGTAGATTAGCATCTTTGCATTGTTTCTGAACTTTTGAAGGTTAAATTGCAAAGAAATGAAGTCATTCAGTTATAATTCCGATCTTTAGGCTTCCTCTGTTCACATTTTATTGTATTTATTGCATCTATTTATGTCGTCTTCTGAATCATTTTTGGGCATTGTATTGCACGTTCTTTGTTTTTAAATTTTTACTTGCCTCCTGTGTTTTGTCTCCAAAGCAAGGCTTTCTAAACGTTAGCTTCTGGGCAGGGATCCCTTTGCAGACCCACAGATAATGATACAAACTGTAAAGAAACTTTTAGAATGTTTTTACTCATGATTCATAATTATGCATTACATTTAGCATCCTGCCACTTCGTGTCTCCTGACTTCATTTGGGCATGAGTTGGGTTAGTTTTGCAGCATTGTCCTCCAGTGACGGCTGGACGGCTCTTTTGGTCTTTACTGTCCGTTTCTGTTGTAAAAGTGGCTCATACAGCAGTCCCGTACGGCACCGGTCCCGGGCTTCCTTCAGTTCTCGGCCAATGGGACAACAGTACGGTCTGGTTAAGGCGGAGCTACTGGCGTCACACAACTCAGTCCATTGATGTGGGGACAGGAAAATGTAACCGTTTGCCACAATCACAAGACTTGCTAGTCACATTTGTCATCGCACTAGTATGACACAACATTTAGATGAAGCCCTACTGGATGTGGAAATGCTCTCCTGAAAACTCCTGCAGCGCTGCTCAGTGGAAATTAGTTAAATCAAATAGAACCTGCTTGACAGATCTCCCCAATCTGAAGAAATTCAAGAACAGAAAAGAAACGGTTCTAGTTATTGCAAAAAAGAAAAAAAAAAACTTTAAGAAGCTTTTTGCAAGCATATGAGCATGACATGTGAGAAAAGCCATGCTTCGCTCCATCATTCACCAGATTGTTATGGGGGTTTCCCAGCTCAGAGAAGAAATGTACACCCTTCCTTGGTACAGGACACAAACTGTCCTGTACCAAGGGAAACTGAAACTGTGGCCTCCGACTCTCATCCCGTCTTATTTCCAGAGAACTACATGAAGATCAGGGCTTGATCAGAATCATCTCATCTGCAAACAAATGAGCCGAAGAAAATAAAGTGGAGGTTTCCTGATGACTCTGCTGTTCACACTCCCCCCCAAGAGACCCTGACCATGAAACCACAAGTAGTCACCTGTGTGCCATTTCATGGCAGGATGATTAACTGACAGGAAAGGACAGGAAACACCGATTTATGTTGCACTTTGTGACTATACAGTTTTTTTTTTTTTCACAGATTCAGCAAAGATGCTGATGTTGTAGTTTTATGTCTAAATGACGACTAATAGCCTCGCAGATGATCCACTTCAGATTTGGACTTTTATGGCTGTAGTTTGAACTTTCGCTTCTTTTGATTTCTGTTGCTTCTTCGTTATGCACACTGAACCTCCTCTCACAATCCTGATCGCAAAACACAAAGTTTTTATTTCTAGGTCTGATTTGATCAGGAGTATGTGATCAGTGATCTCCAGTTGTCTGATTTTAAAAACGTAAAGTGAAATTTTCTTACAATTTGTTTTAAAAATACAATTGAACAAGTTTTAGTTCATGTTTAGATTTTAGTCGGCTCAAAGCTGAAGTGTTGCTTCTGCAACAGAAGCGCGCGTTACATTGGGCGTCCGTCTCTGTGCAGTACACAGGTCCGATTCCAGCCGAGCAGGAGGGTGGTGAGCCGGCCATGGGGGGAGGTCGCAGCGAGACCTCGGCTCTGAGCGGGGCAGGAGAGGCCCGGGGTTTGACCTCTACCCAGAATTCCCAGCGGCCCAATGCCTGCTGTTTCTGCTGGTGCTGCTGCTGCAGCTGTTCATGGTAAGAAATGAGCTGGCACACACACACACACACACACACACGCGCAATAACCAACATGTGCTTCAGTCATAAAACACTGAGGTAGGACAGAGAAGCATGGATCCTGTTATCCCAGCTCTACAAGTCAGGAATGAAAACTGCTTCATCACTGGTGAACTGAGCTCATTAGCATGTCGGTAACCTTAGCAGGTTTTGTCAGCAGAATCAAGAATCTGCGTTGCAAAAGTTGATGAGGAACTTAGCTGCCAGACGTCAGAAACTGATTCAGAGGTTTATATTCAGATGATCAGATTTTCATAATGCATTTGTTGCAAATGCAAAACAAAGAACTTGTGAACTTGCACATTTATTTTAAGAGGTGCACTGACTGCAGCTTTACAGTCCAGTTCCTGTTTCGAACTTTCTAAGAACTAGAATTACCAGCATGCAGATGTATAGTCGCATGCTGGTAATTCTAGCATGATAATTACCAGTAAAAAAAGAAGAAAAAAAATCAACAATTATTCTCCGTTTGTCACAAAGCAATTCTTTATTGGAAAACCTTTTGCTGTTACAAATCTGTAAAATGAGGAGCAAACAGACCCTCAAATATCCACCATCCATCTGACAAATGCCTAACACTTCAGCAAGCTGTTCAAAAACCCTCATCACTCTCTAACTGGTATCCAAATAAAACACAAACTTCCAAATTGCTTCATAATAAATGGTCTGTTTTGCTCAGTTTATATATTTAACTGCAACATCAATTCCCTACAGGTTTGGTTCCCTCTAACTTTAGAGGGAACCACTTTCAGTTGATTGTATCAGATGTGGCTTTGCTGGATTGCAACATGGTTGCAATAGCTGTCTAGAAAAAAGCGATGGTTTTCTGAGTCCTGGAGATGATTTCATCTGGTCTTTATCTGCTTTAATCTCTACTGGCATCAGAAACATACAGAAAGGAAGTCATGTTGACTGAAACGGTTATTTGGTGACATGAGCTATAAAAAGATGTTATCTGCAGGAGGTTGTGGTTGTTGGTTTGCTCTTATTTTATTTTTCTTCCTCCCTTTGCATCATAAATGAACCCTAGTAGAAAGGCAACTCATGTAAATTATAACCTATTTGTTTGAGATTGGGAAGTAGAGTACATTTGACATTTTGATTCGTCAATATACAAGGTACCATGCAAACATAACTGACTCATTGTCTCATGTAGTTGCGCAGCATACTGAGCTCACTGCAGCAGCGTATTGAGCCAAATGGATCGCAGCACGAGCAGCGCTAACATTAGTATACAAAGCAAACTGGGCAAACAGTAGCACCAGCAGCTAGCTGAGATCATGCAAAAACATTATGAACTTTAACACTCACTGTTTATTTACTGAGCTGTCTGTTAGCCTCTGAGCCGAGCACTGAACTGGCACACAGGCTGGAGAAGCACAGGTTTCGTTTGAGTGGAAAGCAAACATTTTGTGGCTTTTCAGACATAAACCAGTCCAGGATATGCTTGACTTTCAGTCCTCTGCTTGCATGTTATTACGTGTTTCTTAAGCCTCTTTCATAAAACCCATCAAGGTCATTTGTCATAACTTTGTGAAATCACAGATGTGGCAAGTGAGTTGGAAGTTTTCAGGCATTTTCTGGACCAACAACAGCGTCTGTACGCCGAGTTTGAGAAGAATGGCCTGGCGAGGCATCCTGACGCAGATTTTAGTGATGCCACATCAGCTCTTGTCATGTTGGGAGGTACAGAAAAGTCTGGCAAAAGTTTCTTTGCTTTAGTTCTGGTACTATGTAAACCTGGTGAGAATTAGCTTTCAGTAGCGAAGAGGAAATAATTTAGTTTTCATTTCCAGTGTGATCATTTCTGACCAAAGAGGACATCTCGGTTGTTTTCTGTTAGTTTCTCTCCTGATCCTCTACGATGTGCTAGCTGTACATTTTGAAACCGCGCCTATTTAATTATAAAGACAAATAGTTGGTGAAAATTTGATCCAGCAGTCAGACAGTAGCCAGGCAGTGATTATGGCTCAGTAGTTCCCAAAGGTACACAAATTATTTACAGTTGACTCTCAATTACACGCAGCCACACACAGTGAGAGTAAAGACACTTGTAACAACTGCTGTTAACATAACTGGCTGATGCCGTCATTAAAAGGGATAATAACAACATTGTTTGTGACTGTACATGTGTTTATAGTTCTACAAGCAATTACATCTGTGTAAGCTGTGGTTGAGAGTGTGTGTGTGCGTGTGCGTGTGCGTGTGTGTTTCCTGCCTGAAAGCCGTTTTATCATGCCAGTCTCACCGTCAGGAATGAAGAGGAGAGACGGAAGAGAAGGAGGAAGAGAATATCACAGGACACCAAGATAGAAACCAAACTTGAAACCTGGTGAGAGTGCATCACATATAAAACCTGATTTTTTTTATTTTTTTGTCTTTTCGTATGACACCGTGGAAAAGCATCAGTGGGAGTTTTTGTAGTTTTGAAGAACAAAAAAATACAGAACTTCTCAGTTGTAGAAGTTAAAAAATTCCTGAGTTTCTGCTGCCTTGTAACTGTTGCCAACACATGACTTCCTGTATTACAGCCCTGATTCTGAATGAGCATTTCAGGCGCTGAGTAAATGTTAGTAAAGCCGTTCGCTGCGCAAGAATAACTGCTAAGAAACTGAGATTCTCAAATTTTTTTACTTCTGACGCCAGAACATAGACATAGAACAAGTTCAAGGATATAAATCCTGCAACAACATTTATAGAAAAGCAAGAAAACAGACAAAACAATTAGTTTCTATGACTAGTTTTTCCTTAGATTTTCACTGAGTTTCCTTTGGAGGGTGAGGGAATGTACCATTACTTCAGTCTTATGCATAAAACTCCTTTTTTATTGCATAATCACTGAGAACTAAAAAATAAACAAATCATTGACAGATTTGTGGTGCTGCATGTAAATATTAGATAAATTCCCATCTTGACCTGCAACACTTCAGTTATTTCATCAGCCAGCAGCTTTATCTGCACAATTTCCTTTTATTTTTCTTAATATAAAAGGAAATTTGGACACATCCTTTCTGTGGATGTGTTGAAAGTGCAGCTGCTAATGACACAAGATGAATTTTAATTGTTTCTAATTTCTCCCTCTGTCTTGTTCTTTTAACCCGTAATTCCATGACCTCATTGTCTCCCTGCGGTACCAAAAACATTACTTTTCTCAAAAAAAAAAATCTATTTGAACCAAAACAAACAGATATTTTCCACTCTTCGTCCCACAGTCCCAAGCCCTCGGTGGAGGAGATCCGGATGTGGTCTCAGTCGTTCGACAAGCTGATGAGGAACCCCGCAGGTCGGAACGTTTTCCGGGAGTTCCTGCGGACCGAGTACAGCGAGGAGAACATGTTGTTCTGGCTGGCCTGCGAAGACCTGAAACAAGAAATCAACAAGAGTGCCATAGAAGAAAAAGCTCGGTCCATCTATGAAGACTATATTTCGATATTATCGCCAAAAGAGGTAAAGTTTAGTGAAAAACTCCAAAAGGTTCAAAGAGTTTAAGAGTTGCTGTGTCACCAAACTGAACGGCAGTAATGGGAACTCCTGAAACGCTTGGCTGCTTCACACATCCAGGCTTCGATGTGCCAGATGTTCTGCACATGCTCAGTGCTCTGTGCTGATTGACCCAGTGATTATTGGTTGTTAGCTGAAGAGGCGTCCCTTCTGTTCAGGGGAGGCGTGGGAGGAGGGTGGCTTTCTTCACATCAACACATTTGTACTGTGTGTTGGCTCGCGCGTGTGTGTGTGTTTGCATTTCTCATTTGCATTGTAAGGCCCATTTTTCCAACAAACTATTTTTTGAGGACACATAAAGCCAAATGGGGCCCAAAGCCTGGGTCCCATCAGAAGAAGTTGTTGGGGTCGAAGTTAGACTTTAGAAATAACTGAAAAATGAATGGAAGTCGGTGCAATATAGACAGATATAATGCGTGGGTGCTTGCTGGTGTGTGTGTGTGAGCCCGGGGTTCTCTCGTCAGGTTCCGTCCTCGGCTCGTCACAATGTGTTGACATGTCCGTGTGTACATGTATGCCACCGTGTGTGTTTGTACAGTGTGTTTACAGGAAGCTATAAATTTCTGCTCTCATCACCTTCAGGCACTAAAACCTTTTTATAGACTCACACACACACACACACACACACACACACACAGACGCACGCACGCATACCAACACACACTAAAATAGAGACATGCAGCCATGCGAGTTTGGCACAGAAGATGCATGCCAGACTGTCTGTCTGCACATCTGACCTTGGTACGATGCCTATCTCTCTATTTGTGGGTTGTGTGTGTGTGTGTGTGTGTGTTAGAGGGACACATAGGCTTTCCTAAATAAGAGCAGAGGGAAAGCATAAGAGAAAGCTTGTCTTTCTATAAATATCTGGTGCTGCCTAGAGGGCTTCTGTGTGTGTGTGTGTGTCAGGGCTCCTCACTGTACTTCTGCCTCTATGAGAGCTGATTAATGATAAAACATCTGAGTGAGTACAAAATGTCAGCCTATAGGGTCAACTGGATAAAAACAGGGACATGAAGAAGTTTTTGCTGCCTTACAAATTTTTTATTGAGCTTCACAAAATTAAAAGTTAATATTAGACGGGAATAGGCAGTGTAAATGCTGAATGCAGATTTTATGTCATTTATTCTAAACCAATCTGAGTTGCTTTAAATTCATCAGATCGGATGGTTTGCATGCATGAACACTTTTGCATTTTGAGAGGTTTTAGCTTTATTCATGTTGGCAGACAGGTGCAACTTAAGTGACTTTTTGATTCTGAGGCAGAAAAAAAAAGAGTTTTGGAAGCTGGAAAACATTTTTTTTTTTATAACTTGTTTTTGCACATTTAAGAAAGGAAGATTGGAGAAAGCTGGGTGTTTTTGAATCACTGTTTTTATTATTCTGTGTTTCTGGATAATTTAATAAAATGACAGGAATATGAGTCTAAAATCTGACCAGTGGAATAAGAACACAGCTGTCTTTAGTTTTCTTTAACAATTTCTGGACTCTTCCAGTCTCTTGTTACAGTGGATTCCCACATAATCAAATTCAGTATCTAAAATATTATTAGCAAACAAAATCAGCAAATTTATTTTTTTTAATTTGCAGTTTTAAAACAAAAATCTAAAACATTTTTAAGAAAGCAGCTTTGGAAGCTGAAGCTCAGCTGCTTGACTTCCTATTGGCCGGTTCTGGTAAAGCAGCCAATCCCGGAGCTCCATTGATTTTCTTGCTGTTGATTGGCTGTGGCCCAAGAGCTGAGATGAAGACAGTAGATATTGGCTTCAGTGGCGCTAAGACGGTTTCCACTGAACATGCTAAGGTATATTTGGTGTTTTATAAATCAAAACAGGCATTTTAAACGATTTAAAGTAATCGTGGGTTTTAACTAACGGTAAAATATGCAACATGTTGTGTATGCATGCAGAACATGTCACACATTTAGTGGACACGGTCAGTGCAATATCAAAAAATCATGTTTTTCTCATCTTACTACTGTAGAACAGATGTTTATTTTTTATTCGATCTTAAATTACATCTTTTGTCGTCTTTTTCTCCTGTTTTCCCTGAACTGAAGGTCAGTCTGGATGCCCGGGTTCGAGAGGTGATCAACAGGAAGATGCAGGACCCCACGTCTCACACGTTTGAAGACGCCCAGCTGCAGATCTACACGCTGATGCACAGGGACTCCTACCCACGATTCCTCTCCTCCAATATCTACAAGACCCTGGTTCTGGGCGGGTCCCGCACCTCCTCAGAGTCCTAGTCCTCCCTCCCGAAGCCCCTCGTCCGCCTCCATGCTGCCTCGTGTTCTTCGGACAGGAGCGTTTCGCCTCCTCTGTCACACTCCTCTGTTCAAATCACGTATTCTTTGAATCACTGCCAAGACGTCCTTCCCTTCTCCTTTCCACCATCAGCTTCAGGTCATTTTCAGGCTTTGAAAATTGAAATTAATTTGAATAAAACAAATGTTCTGCACATCCAAATGAAGGAAAGTAGAATCGGTTAACATTTATTGCCAGAAATATTCAAGTTCAATGATCCTCACTCATGTTTACAGGTCAAGCCCATCCATGAAGGCAGATTTAGTTTCTTCCCTTTTCTGTTTTTTTTTTTTTTTTTTGTTTTTTTTATTTCTGCTCCACCTCAGCTGTAAACAACCGGAGAAGGACGCGTTCTGAGATATTTAAGTATTTATGAGTTAGGATCTGCTGTTATGTGGAGATGTACTTGACTACTTTGTGAGAGTCTGATGCATTTCAAGAGGAAAACTGTTGGTCTGTGCCATGAACCTTTGGTGGATTCGTCCTTCCTCACACACTCCAGCCGCCGTAACGAGCCAATCAGAGGACGACGTCCCAGACTTTCAACCTGCAGTCGCCTCTTCCTGACAAAGGACAGAAAGCTGAAAGGAAAAGACGGATGCTGAATCATTCCTCTGTTCTTTGTCGTTTTTCCTCCGTTCAACTGGAAAAACAGGGTGCTCACTCCACCTTCCTCTAAAACAAAAACCCACAAAGTTTTCTGGATCAATCGTTTCCCGCCTGTCATAAACAAACGGATGAAGGAAGGACGACATTCCTTCCAACTACTGATTTACAAAAAGACGACGAGTCTATTTTTTAAGAGAAAACTATATGAAACAATTTTATTAAATATATATATATTTTTTTTCTTTTTATTTCTCCTACTGAATCCCTCACCTGAATATTATTTTTTGCAAGTGGAGGAGAGTTCCTCTGAGACTGTACTGATCTCCACACACACACACACACACACATCACTGCAATAAAACACTGGAGTCCAGACAACAATCACACACTGATCATATTTGAGTCACTCTGCGTACAGGGATTGTTCAGAAATAAGTTAATTCAGTAAATGAATCCCAGTGAAGAAGAAAACCCCGAGGAGTTAAAGAAGAGAAAAAAAAGATGTCTCCTCTGAGCGTTTCCTGTTTCCCTCCCAGGGACAGTCAGTCTCTTAACTCAGGTTTTCCTGCTGGAGTTGTGAGTTTGTTACCATTAAAGTAGAAGCAAAGGCAGCAGATGACCGCTTGACTCATATTTCTCACAAGACCAAAACCAACTTCCTGCACGGTTTTCAGGAACAGCAGAGTTTGAAGCTGGCAGCAAAACGCTCTGCAAAATCTTTGCTCATATATAGTTATGATTACTTTTGAAATAACCTTTTCTTGTCTTCTAGTTTTTTTTATGAATCCTAACTTTGCACATTAACTAATATGAGCTTTTCAGCCCATCTAGTAAACATAAAAAGAGGTGTCCAAAGTGCAGCCTGAGGCCATATGTGGCCCCCAAATATAATTAAAAAATTAAGTTTGGCTGCTACTTGTGCAGGTGGTTCATGCAAACTGAGACTTTTTGTTTTGAATTTGGGCAAAATTATTAGAAACATGTTAAAATCTTATGATGGAAAATGTTTGAAATCTTTACATTAATCTTTTTACAAGCTCTTTGCATTCTATTTGACTTTATAGGAAAGTCAAAGTGACTGGGTTATGTAGACTTTGGTTCCCCAAAATCTGCTTTTAGCTGATTAAACTAAATACGACAAAATTTGATCCTTTTATTGAACCAGTGAAGCTCAAAAATTTACAAATTGGAAGTTTTGTATTTTTTGTAATTATTGTAAGTTTCGGTTATTATTGATCAGGAAAAAGTCAAAATAATTTATAAATTCTATATTTTTTGACTCAAGTGATTCTGACTTGATTTTGGTCATTGTGACAAAACATTTGGCCACACCTGGCATACAGGCTAAATCTATCTGCAGCCTGATATTATGACAGGTTAATGGAATATAAATATGTTTATTTACTGTTGCAGTGACGACTCAAACACAGAGAACTAGTCTTATGAAAACAACTTGAAAAGTTTAATTTCTTTCCAAACTGGTCTCAAAATTCAATATGGCGGCCTCAAGGAATAACCTCTTGTCTGAATTTAGCTGCATTTATATTAAAGATTTTTTTTTTTTTTTCTGTCAAGCAGATGCTCGGTTCAGTAGATTGTGGTTATTATGAGAGCAATTTTTCAAAAATTAGACATGGCTGAGAATAACTCCAACTGTTAGCTGACAGGTTCTTCCAGTACAATCCTCGGTGTGTGTAGAAGAAGCATCAACTGGGACACACACCAGTTTGGCTAATGAGCTGCAGAAATCCACATCTTTCCTGTGTCTTTTCTAGAAAAGCGGCCAGTTTATTGTGCAACCTTTGGTGGATAACATTACTGCAGCCTAAAGAACTCAGATGTGATCAATAACCCTCTGCAGATCTAATTAGCCAATAACAAGGATGATTCAATGTTTTGCACTTTAAAAATCCCCCAAAAATCAAAACACACTTCAGAACAGTCCCAGTAAGCATAGTAATTCAAATATTTACACACCTTCACACACACACACACCAGGGTGGCCTACCTGGGCACTGCTGCTGCTGACCTCTGTAACCTCTCACCTTTGACCACGCCACTGTCTGATGCCCATTTGCACGCCTGCTCCTGATTGGCTGCAGGAGGCCGCAGGGCTGATCTGTGGTTGGTCAGTTCAGAAAGAGGGGTGGGAGAAAAAATCCCAAGTGCAAAAAAAAAAAAAAAAAACCTTCATGAAAAAGAGCTGATAAAAACATAGAGATGGTATGCATAACCCCGGTGCTTCTTGGGAAATGTAGTGTGAGGAGAACAAATGTTTGTAGGTGCCTGTAGCGGCAGACAGACCATTTAAACATTAAAAAAAAGAGCTATCTGAGTCTTTTACCAGGTTGGTCACTCAAAATGCATTTACCTTAGTATTGTTAATGTTATTTATTTTATATTTTGTTAAAACTGTGATTTTAATTGTACATATATAAACGGAAACCCTTGAGCATCCAGTGAGTGGCGGTGTCATCTGTTCTGCGTTGGTGTTTTTAATGAAACAGAAACATTTCAACCTGATTATTTAGAACAAACATCAAATGCTCTGGCTCCTAACGAAGAAGACTTTGGTTTTTACTGGTCATACTGACGCCGGAGGAGTCTGATTGCTTCTGTTTTTACTGCGGCTTTTTCAAGGAAAGGATGAATTCATTGTGTTTTTAAAAGTGAAGCTGCAGTTAACAAAGCAACAGCATCTGATCCAAACGGAAAAGTGTGGAAACGGCCTGGACATCACGCTGAAACCTGTCCAGAAAAGTTTTTTGTGAGCTTTTTTTTTTTTTTTTAAATGAAGTTGGCAATACAAGTAGATGCGACTTCATTCTATAGATTTACTGTATAAAGTGGTTTGATAGAAAGTGACTCAAATCCTGAGCCTAAATTTAACTAATATGAAAACAGGATGCCATTATTTTAATAAAGCAAACATGCAAAATCAATTTAAATGTAAAAAAAATTGGGCAACTTTATTTGCATGAATGTGTTTTGTCTTACTGGCCCAAGAGTGTTTTTGACTCAACAATTTTGTCCCACATGACAAAAAGTTTGGAGCATGTTCTACTGGATTAAAGAGCAGCAGTTGATTTATTCTTTTTCAGGTATTTTTGGTGACTTTGCTGTTGCCATGGTGGCGCTGTTGATAAAAACGTTGCTTTGCAGCAAAATGATCCTGGGTTTGCAGGGTCTCCGTCTGAATGAAAGCGTTCTCTCCTGGTACTCCTGTTTCCTCCAATGAACAAAAACCTTTTCGGGAAAGAATAACGAACACTAAACTTCCCAGCGTCCCCAAACGCAACCCTATTAAACCTGTGTTGACTGCATAAAAGATGGCTCCTTTCCAGAAACAACCAGCTTAAATTCACTTTACCAGTTCTGACCAGATGAATTTGGCCAGAAGCAAATCTAAAACTGGTCTCTGAGATTCCCAGTAGAGAAGAAACGCTGCAGTCCATTTCCTAAGGTGACACTTTATTGAAGTGAAAGTGAACATGAACTGAGCAGAGTTAGCAGTGTTTATACTGCTAACATCGCGCTCCTGAAGGAAACCAGCACATACTTTCACACAACCTATCAAACTGTCATTTTGCAGCTTGTGTGCCTGTTTTCTTTCCCACAGTTCACTGTAACCTGAGGAGCTGTTGTTTGGGATTTCTCAAGTGTGTGTCACACATTCACAAATGTCCAAGCTTCACGCATGCATGTATGGAGTAGCAGCAAAATGGCTGGATAAGGCATCAAAAAAGCAAAAGGCAGATTTTGTTTTTCTTCCACAAGTGGTAAAAACTTTGCAGGTGATATCTTAGGAACAAAACCCAAAGCTTTAATTTCTCCTCATGCAAACTGAAGAGATCATCTGAGTTCATCAGCAGAGATCCTGGAGGAGCGCAGATTTAAAGGGACGATGTTTTTTAAAACCGACTTTTTACGCCATGTTTTAATATGATTCCCTCATGTTTTCATGCATGTTTGACAAATCCTTTAATCGCCGATGGCAACTAGCTGCCTAAACTAGCTGTGATGCTGGAAAGAGCAGGAGGTTCTTAAAGAGACAGCTGTCAGCAAGACCTGTGGGCTGATACTGATGTCAAAACGATCTTATCTGCCTCTACAAAGGTGTGAAAACCTGCCACCATCTCCGTTTGGTCCGCCATGAAACAGACCCGCACTATTTAGTCAACTCACTTTTGTCAATTTAGCAACTATGTTACTATAAATCGTTTTGGGACAGAATCGGAATCACAGGTCGGGCGTGAAGAGGCAGGGTGGAGAGGATGGAGAAAAAAGTAACAGCTGGTGATTTTTGACAGAAAAATGGCTGAAATGGAAAAGTGGAAACGTAAAGATTCTGATTGGACAGGATACGAAATGATGTCTGATCTATTCAGTCAGTTCATTATGAGTGGCTGTAAGGCTTCTCTCAACTGCTCTACTGTTCAGGAAAAAATATCACAATTACCTTCACTAAGATATTCATCTGCCACTTTATGAAGATTAACTTTATAAACAGTTAATAACCTGTTATTATAGCCTCTTAAGCAGGACTTTTTGTTATGTGGACCAAAAGCTTCAGCTCAAAAGTACAGAGTAAAAAATATTTCAAAAACTGCTTTTCTTTTAGCTGCTCAACAACAAATTAAGCAGGAACCGTTTCAAGTAAAAACTAAAGCGGCTGGACTGATTTGTAGGAACAGGATCGTAGATTCAAAACTTCGAATGGGTTTTCTGCTAAATTAATGGGATCCAGTTTGCTTCTTATTTTGGGAGAGAACTGGCAAAATGCTTGATTTGATTAAGTCAATACCTGATAAAATTTTCCACCCCAGAACTTTAATCAGTCGTAATGAGGCAGCATTTATGCTAAATAAATGTAATAAGCAAAGACCAAGCTGAAGCTGTTTGGGGTGATGCCATGGAAAAGTTTTCCAGCATTTGTTTTCCGTACCTGCTGAACCCTGTGAAGGGTCAGCAGAGGCGGATGGGAAAACGTATTAGCAGTTATTACCAGAAACAAGGATTAGCATCCTTCAGCTGCGACTCGACTTCTGACATGGCTGGAAAAGTCACCTTCATGAGTGAGTTTCTTCATTCCTTTAACAGCCTAACCGTTGCTGTGGGTCGGTTTGTGTCGTCCACTGAGTGCCTTCGCCGCGTTTCCATCCAGGCAGAAGATGGCGAGCAGAGCGTGGAACATCAGAGCCTGGAAGTGTCTCACCGCATCCCTCCGCCTCCTCCTCCAATGCTCATGTATGGGAAGAGCTCAGCGCTGTTTCCACAACAAACAGTGCAGGAGCTTTCTGCGCGCGGCTTTCTCACCACTTCTCATCTCCTCTGTCAACACGCTCGCCACCATCACCAAGAGGAACAGGCTTTCTCCTGATTTATCTCAACTGTCACATGAATATTTTCTTTTTTACAGTCACAGTCAGGATCCTCTGAAGGACCGATAATATTCTGACACCTGCATGGAGACGGCGCTTGCAGCCATTTTTATTTAGTTTTTAATTTATTCGAATTTTGATCCTTTGTCTTTAACTTAAATATATTATTAACCACCACATTTACCACACATTGGCTCTCTGTTTAAAATGTCTGAAACGTTTTCATGTCTGGAAAGAAGCAGAAATGCAACGATACAAAAATCTGGGCCGATACTGATATCCGATATTAGTATTGCTCAGAAGGTTAATATTGCATATATTCTGTTTTGACTAGAGCTGCAACTAACAAATAATTTAGTAACTAATTATTCTGACATCTAATTGGACAAAAAAACCCAGGAAGTTTTGAAAATGTATTATTTAACGAGTTAAGCTTATTTCACACTAGAAATTCATAAAAAAAGATTTTTTTAAAGTCATAAAACACTTTATGTCCTAAAATGAAAAAACAACTTTACTTTAGTCAATGCCTCATCATTTGCAGCAAAAGATGCATCTGCAAAAAAATTAAAAAACCTACAAAGAACTTGGATTAACCAAAATTAAGGCAAAAGTTGCTTGATAAGATATTTCTTTTAATAATTTGAACCAGGTGAAACTAACGATATCACTTTAGTTCTGGGTAGAACATGTTTACAAACAAGGTATTTTTTTTATCTTGAGTGCAAAATTTACATACATTTGTACAGTTTTGGTTTAAGTATTGCTGTGCCTTATGTTCTTTAATCACATGGCCTCATTGGAGTTTGACTCCAGTTTATTATTTGATCAATAAATTAGTTGACAATTATTTCAACAATCGATTCATCCGATTAGTTGGGAACAGGATTCCACCGGTTAGATGCACCAACAGTTCAGTGAATTTTACTCTTTCAATAAAAGCGAACAAATAAAAAAAATAGATCAGGGGCTGGATGTTAATCCAAGAGCAACTTTAATATAAGTGTGAGAAGAAAAATACGTGGCAGGAAAACAAGGCAAAGAAAAGCATCATCATCATCATCATCATCATCATCATCACCATCATCACCACTTTCACCAGGCCAAACTGTAAATGTGCTTAAAGCTCCATACAAAACTAAACAAACAGAAACTTCTCCAGATTTTTATCTTAGTATATTACAACTGTTAGTCTCATATTTATAAAAAAGAAACTACAAAATAAAAAATATTTTGCAAATTCAAATTTAATTATTTACTGACTTTGCTTCTTTACTCAATAATATACACAACCACACACTCTCTCACACACACACACACACAC
>VMRN01000138.1:118338-132218 GCA_010277015.1 Poeciliopsis turrubarensis | reverse complement strand
GAGAAAACGGGATGATTAGAGTTCACCTGTCGGGGTTACAGGTAGATAATATTCAGCTTGCAGCGTCAGCGGCGAGTTGGTGCATCTTAAGTTTATTCAAAGTGCAATAAAAGCAGAGACATCGGTTCTAAAATGACGGCCAACCAGCTCCCATTTCACTCACTTTGGAAATTTCTGAGTCTCAAAATTTACAACTTTTGGAACTTGAATTACCGAAGTCTGCTAAGACGGTTAGAAAACACTTAATTAATATATATATTTATGTTTTTGTAATAGAAAATGTTGAGAATGTTGATTTTCTAAGAACATTTAGGTATAACTAGAATAACGCTGATAACCGGCAGGTTAGGAGTGATTATCTCTGCTTTAATACGCTGAACTAATTAAAACATTTTCACTCAGAAGTTGCAGTTTTGTGAAGTTCTGAGACTCAGAAGTGAAACCCAACCTTTGCAATCTCAACCTCTTAAGAGCTGCACCGACAAAACTGTGGTAAAGTGTCCAACTATAACATTAACATCCAGTTGGCAGGAGCGTTATTTCAATTCCTATAAATCTGCTTTTTGATCATTTCTAGCAGAGGCTCAGTGAGTGAAATCAGTCAGCTCACCTCGACCCACAGCCAGCAGCTAAATAAGGGAGGGATGAAGGACTGGAAAAGAAAGGAAGGACTAATATGGAGGCGAAAGGTGGAGAAACTGAGGGGGAGGGTGAAAGGGAAGTGAAGAGGTCGGAGACGCAAGCAGGAGGGAGAAGAACGAGTCGATGAAACTGAAGGAGGAAGGAGGGGCGAACAATGGAAAAAGTCTGGGGAAAAAGACAAGAACAGAGGACATGAAGGGAAAGATGAAAGAGAGAAACATGAAGGTGAGTGAAGAGGAAGAAATGTGAGCTCAGTCTCTGCTGCCACCTTGTGGTAAAACATCAAACTGCCCTCAGAGGATGTTGGAGCGACTCGCAAGAGAAAACCCGACGTCTCCTCACCTTCCATCGGTTGCCGCAGCCGTTGCACAGAACGAAGGTGGTCATGGGTTCGTCGGCGCTGCGGGTCTGGACCTGGAAACAAACCGGACCACAGGATGAAAGCAGAACGCAGCCTGGGCTTCCTCCAGGGCGGACGCTGGTTCCGTACCTGCGTGTACGTGCAGTTCTTGCCGTGACACTTGCTGCAGATGAACATGTCCGTCTCGGTTCCGCCGACCTTGGACAACTGGTGTTCTCTGATGGACTCTTTGGTCAGAGCCTCTCTGATCTGCTTCAGCTCTGCACTCGCCATCTCCTGGAATCACACCCACAACAACAGCTGTCTCCCACGGTTACCAGCTGACGCTGAACTCATCAGCGCCTGTCGGACTCACCTCAGCCGTCATGGAGGCGATGCGTTCAGGTGAGATGCTCCCACACAGCACGTTGCGTCTCAGCTCCGGGTTCTTCTGGTCCTTCAGGTTGGAGATGCGGCTCCGCAGCCGCGACTTGTACTTCATGTCTGTGGATTTGAACTCCTGAAATATCCGTGAGGACGGTTAACTGTCAAGGATTAAAACAAGGAATGGAGACGATGTCTGCAGCGTTTAAACTTTTTGTGTCCAGAATGTGTGGGCTCTGCTGAGATGTTAGGTCTGGGTCTGTACAACTCCTGAATGGAAGGAAGCTCAGTCCTGACAATCCTCTCCAGATATAATCAATGATTGGTATAAAACCAGTAACAGAAAACAAACTACTGGGAGAACCAGTGAGATTAATCAGATCTCAAACAGAAATGCTTCAGAAACACTTAAATAAAAGTATCAGCACTGACCAGCAGAAAGTGAAACACTTCTATAAATGCAAAGGATTTTTTTTTTTAGTTTCTGTCTGGACTGTTTGAACGCAGAATATCAATAAAGAAAGAAACTGAAACCTCAGCATCAAGACTCATCCCAACAGGTAGAGAGTTAAGGATCATCACTCCACAATTACAAAGTCACAGCATGTAGGATCTCATTTAAAAGATCTTCCAGAAAACCAGGAGTCGCTCTACTGATGAACTCTCCACTTGTGCCCCCTGGTGGTCGTTTCAGACATAGCAGCTCCTTGCAAACTGAATTATTCACCCAAAACAGGATGGACCTAACTTGGTTTAACACTGGATCCATCTTAACTAATAAAAACAAACAAACAAACAAAAATAAAAAAAACAGTAAATGTGGCTTAAAAAAACTTAAGATTCAAAATGTGGCCCAGTCAAAGTCCTGATTAATAAAAACTATCTTTTATCATATTTTGGGTCAGATTTATACTGTTCAGCTCAGTCAGAACTGCACCATCCTGCATGGCGCTCATTTAAACGCTCATGTTTAATCAGAAAATAACTGAATGAAAAGGAAAAACTTCAAGGTTTCGATTCTATAATGTCAATTAAAAGTGACGGATATGTTCCTCAATTTGTGCTGCCAGATGTTCACAGTTAACTCCAGTGGCCTTGAAGTCATCTGAAACACATAACATCGTTTTATTATTATTCCATCAGAGACCGACAAGAACAAAACCAATTAACCTATTTAGGAAGAGATCAGGTGAACAAGAAACTAAGCAAGGTAGAAACTAACTAAGGAATTAGAGGTTTAACAGATTAAAGATCTTCTCACCTCCAGTCTGCAGAGCCGCCACCAGCAGCTCTCGACTCTTGGTCCGCACGTTGTCCGTGGTAACGGGGGCGCGGGGGAACGAGGCGAACTGGTGTGGCGCTGTCGGCGTGGTCGGGGTCTCCACTGACTTCTCACTGCTATGAGATGAGATGATGAGATAAAACATCACAGACAACTTTCAAGACAACTGTAAGAATTAATCTTTAGTTTCATCACCACAGACAGTAACTATGAATAACTGCAACATGCTGGTCAGAACCTCTTCTCCGTGGAGCCAGAGTCCTTGGAGGTAGACGTTGACCTCACAAGAGAGCCGTCCTTCTTCTTCTCATCAGGCTTCCCTTCTGCACCATCTGCAGACAGAAAACACACACACACACACACACACACACACACACACACACACACACACACACACACACACACACACACACACACACACACACACACACACACACACACACACACACACCAACATGAACACCAACATGAACACAAGGTTAACATTTCTTCAAGTGAATTTCAGACTCAAATCCAAAATGTTTTGCTATTCGAATCAGGAAAACAAAACAATTGAGTCTGAGAAATGATCCATTGAACAGCGGTTAGGGAAAACTAACCGCTGGATCACCATTCATGTTGAACTAGTTAGTTACTGACTAGTTACTGAACGGTCCACAGAGAGGCGGCGCTCACCCAGGAGTTTCTTCCAGGACTTGATGAGGGTTTTGGCCAGAGTCTGAACTTCCTCATCTGAACTCTGTTTCCTCACCGCGTTCACCGACATCCCAACTCTGGTTGACTGAATTCAGATGTTCAAGAGAATCAAAACATGATCAAAAAAAATAAATAAATAAGCCTTTCCTTTTGTGACAGAAGACATCAGAGAATATATGCCATTTTATGAGAATTTCAGGTAAGTCATGAGTCATGTTGCTACAGCTTGCAAAAAATTGCCTGCAAGTAGAGAAGATGCTACAAAAAAAAACTACTAACTTGCCCTGGTTTGTCTGTTGACCATGAGAGCAGACAGGAAGATGGTAAAAGAAGCTCTAAACATCCTGAAATACCATCCTGGGACCTGCAGCCTGCTAGTGATGAAAGTGCATCAGGAAGACGCAGAATGAGGAGCAAAACACGAAGGTCAGACTGACCTGCAGAGTTTCCAGAGACATCTTCATGTTCTTCAGTTCCCTCAGTAAATCAAGAGCGCCCTCCTTCAAAGACAGAAAGCTTTAGGTTCAGATCTTACCCTCTAAATATGAGCCCAACTTACCAGCCTGAATAACCAGCTTTCTATCCAGATACAGGACATATTTATACCAAATAATGTAACATTATTTCTACCGTTACGGCTCTATGCAGTTTTAGGTAATATTGGATTTTGATTACAGTAGTTTTTGAAAAGGCCCCATGAGAGCAGATGATGTAAAACACAAGCTGTTTTCTTGTGTGTCTGAGCCAAATGAATGGAGACACTGTTTGAAAGCAACCTAAACTTAGATCAGTAGCATTAGCTTTAAGCAACTAATAGGACCAAACATGTTTCAGCACATGGACATTAATTTGATCATTTTAATTTAGTAGTCTGTGGTTTTGTTGGGGTTTTGTTTTTAATGTCATGACACTTTTTAAGCAACATTATCAATGCAGTGATGCAATAACCACACACAAGTTGATCCATTAATTCAGGGCAAGAAAAATCAAACCGTAAACCAACTGAAGTGATGACGTAACTAATTCCAGGTGCGCGTGTTTATTTAAATGACAACTTTCTGACCAATGGCTGCCGAGACTCAGAACTAACAAACCACTTTAAAAAAGGCAGAAAACTGGGCTTCGTCTGAACAGAAACTTTGACATTTTGTCGTCGGACCGGGTCCGCGCCAGCGGCCGCTGTCCCGGTTTCCAGAATCTTCCCTCCCGCTCCGGGTAAAGGTGGACTCATCACCGGATGGCTGCGCTCATTCCGCGGATGCAGCAACTGCTTTGTGCTCTTACCGTGTTTTTCTTGTGCACCATTTTATCCAGCTTTTTGGCGATGCGCTCGACCTCCTGGGTTTTGGCCATTTTTTTTTTTTTTTTTTTTTTGGTGTTTTTTTTTTTGCGGACTCTTCAGTTCAGCTGCTCTGCTGCTGCGAAAAACTCCATGTAAGAAGAGGGGAAAACCCTCTCTCTCTTTTTCTGCCCTTCTTTCCACGCAGCAGCCTGTCGGGTTCCTCTCTCTCTCTCTCTCTCTCTCCCTCTCTCTCTCTCCCTCACGTTTGTTGTGATGTGACACCGAGGGACGATGGGAAATGGAGTTTTTACAGGGAGACCAAAACCCAAAGATAACAGCGGAAATAAATAAAATAGTATTTCCATAAAGCTTCTCTGTGGGAAACCAATTCCAACATATGTGGCTTTTTATTAAAATATATGGAAGTAAAACTCATCTGGCAACTATAGTCTCCACACTTTTCCCCTCTTATGTTAGAATAAAACATTTACACATTTTTATTAGGGGCAAAAACAAATCAAATTATAGTGATAAAATGTAAAAAGTGTGGAAGGCATTGTATATGGAATAAATATTATTTGGTAGTAAAGGTACTAAAATATTATAAAATATAACATTTTATTTTTATATAATGAAAAATATTAGTCTAGTCCTAATAATGTAGTACAAATATTTGTAAACAATATATTAAATGAAAGGTTTAATATGGAAAGAGTTGGCAACAGTAGCAAACTAATATTATATTCACTGTTTCACAAAAAGTAAACAGGAGAACTGTTTTTAGAGTCCAATGCAGAAAAAAATATCATGAAAAATATGTGAAAATTATAGAAACGTGATGCATTTTCTGTAATAAATAAGTGCACAAATTTTATTAAAGTAAATCATTTCAGACTTATTTTATGAGACATTTAGGGAATATTCATAACTTTCCCTCCACCTCTAACATGCTTCAAAATCAGTAGAGACTCTGCTGAACATTGTTGCTGTCTTGCCCTCGAATAAGCATCAACAAAGAGGTGCTCCATCTTTTAGACGTGCTCCTCGCATCGTCCCTCATCATAAAACCTCTGTACCGGAGGAGGAGTGTCTCCCAGTTTCACAGCCACAAATCAAAGCAACAGACTTGGCTTGGTTTCATTGTCGCTTACTGAACAGAGCTGATCATCTCTGCAAGTCCTGGGCTCTCTGAGGGATTTAGCCAACAATGCAGACTGAAAAAATAATATATGAGCTTCAAAAAAGAGGAAAAACATCATTGGAGCTTTTGAGTTTACATCAGATTGCACACATAATTCTAAGAAAATTTAGTAAATTTACTGCTCATATGAAATAAAGTGAAAATTTGCTTCAATCAAGCAGAAATACTTTGATATATGACTTTATAGTCCACAGATTTTTAAATCAACAAATGCTCTTACGTGTTTATTTTCTACATTTTCCTCTCCTGACATTAAGAAACTATTCATTACAAATATGACAGCATTCATTTTAGTAAAATACTAATAAATTTATTCTGAAATTGTGAAGTCTAAAATAGAAAACAATATGAATAACATTTCATTAAATCTGGAACATGCTGATATTTCTATGTAAGGTTTTTGGACATGTGTGTTTCTCACATCTTCCACTAGATGTCAGTATTAAGTTATTTTATTTTCTAATGCATTTTCCTCTCATGTCCTTCATTCCACAAATTGAACAATTTCAAAAGAAATTATATTAACAAAATGAGCTTCAAGAAAATGTTTCTAACTAAGTGGGCAATAAAGCATCACGACAAATTTTTATCTTCCATTGCAGTTTTTCAAAAACATGTTTAAGTCATGCAGAGGGGTTTGCTCTCGTTTATACTTCACCACTTTTTAAAATCCATATTAATTTGTTTATACGACTAAACAGAATCTCGAAACGTTAACTGGGTTAAAAGTAAATCTCATTATGGGACACAAGTTAAGACAAAGGAAAATAGCAGAGATGCTGATTTCAGTGAGAAGCAGAAATGGATGGAAATCGTTCATATTCCTACATGCTCCATGTACTCTAAACCACGCACAGCGCCGCCTGCTTGTAACTTTCCCTCTGTCCTCATCCAGATTTCAGCCTCTCCTCTGGATGATGAGTGAATAAAGTTTCTGCCTGTCTGTCAGATTCTTTGTTTGCTCCAGAAAACGTCTTTCACTTTTCCTCAACTTCTGTCCTCTCTGCTGTCCATAATTTCACTTCTTTGTGTTCATATCTTTCATTTCCAATTTCATTGTTTTATTACTCAGTTTTCCTGAAATCCTTTCTGTCGACTCTCATTTTCATTTGTTTTCATTCTTGTTGTCTTTGCAGCACAGAATCTGATCCTCCTCTTCGTCTCATCCTTTCTTCAGTTTTGTTCTTTTTCCCTCTGTGATTGCATTTCACTCATTTTTTTACACATTTTTATGAGTCTGTGCAGCTGTTTTTCAGTGGGAACAGCAGCTTTGGCTGCTATATTTAGCAACTTTTCTGACATCATCAGGAATCATCAGTTTAAAAATCGGTGATCGGACAGAAAACAGGTGCCGGTCTTTCCACCTGCAGCAGATTTGCTTTAAAAAGGTGCAGAACCAATAGATTTATTTTTACCTGCAGTTGCCGTCTTTTTAAGCACATCTTCTGGAGTAGTTATGTTTTTATTTTTGTTTATTTAACCTTCATGTAACCAGGTAAGTTTACTGGGAACAAATCCTCACCTTCAATGACATTAAAATGTTATACAACCGAATATGATTCAGCAGAACAAAAATAAAACTGTATTCATGCTGACCAAATGTGCAACAAACACGTGATAAGTTAGTAGTTTTAAAAGCAGGCACATTAATCATATACTGTGGGTTTTATTGAAGTTAAGCTTCCGTATTTTTTGCAAGTTGTGCCAAAAAAGTTAATATTTGGCAAAAGGACTTTTAGGATGATCATAGTGATTAATTTATTAGAATATAAAGTGTAAGTTTTATTGGAAACAATGCAGTATCTTTTTATTTCATTTGCTGTGTTTATTTTGGTGAATCTTTTTTTCTGCTGACTGAAAACAAATTGGGAAATAAAAGATGCCTTTTCATTATTTCAAAGCAGACAAATTTTAAGAAGAACACCAATGAGACCGCGCACAAATACAGTCTTCATTTCTAGATCCATCTTTACGCACTGATGCGTACAAACTGGTCGATTCTCTTCTGAAACTGTTACCTTCAGGAAATGCACCTGAAGCTTCAGACAATCTGGCATCAGCCGAAGTGACTTCGCCGCAGAACGGGTTGTGATTCCAGCGAGTGATGCAGCGGCTGCCGGACTCATTTACCAACAATGAGGAAGAATTACCGCCTCAACACAATAGTTGGCCGGATTTTTGAAGGAAATAAGAATGGCTCCATCCATCCAACAGAGAGGGCTCTTCCTGTCTCCCATCATAACTTGCAGTTGCTCTATAGATCCAGTTTGGGCAGAAAGGACACTTCCTGGTGGCGTGTGAAGGTCAAAATGAAAAGCTGGAGATGAAGGAAAGTGGGCACTTCCTGCTCCAGATGAGGCCCTGTGGATCCAGTTGAAGCAGAGAAGGACTTCCTGGCGTCAGAGGTTACCTGAATGAGTCCATGCATCAAGAGAAGAGAGGCCGCATTGATCTCATCCACAGAATAAATGCTTCTCCGGAAGTTACACACAAAGCATAGAGCAAACGCCACTGCAACCAGGATCTGGGGTACCAGGAATATTCCACACGGAGACCAAAGTGACTAACGTAGGTAGATACGTTGGTCCTATCTGCAAAGATCAGTTTGTATTTAGCAGAAAATGCTTCAGTAACGACATAATAATGTTTTTAATAATGCCTAGAACTTTCTTCCATCTTCAAGATCTTTTCGGATGAGCGATGGCCTACGCAAAGTTCTGTAAACATGATGGATGGAGATGGAGGCATTTTCCCAGACAGACAAACTCTTGTGTATGCTCCTCATGTTTTTATTAATAACCTCCATCTGTCTTCCACATGCAGGATTCTTCATGCTGATCTTTAACGTGTTCACTCCTTTTGAGTCTGTAAATATGAGCTTCTATACACCCAGAGTCGCCTGAAAATATAAAAAGTGAAAAACTGTGGATGATTTGTGTTTCTGTGGGGATTTCATGTTTGGTTTTGCAGCTGCTGGTGATGTAATGTTTTCGTTCTGATCGCCTTTTCCATTGTATGTTTTAAATGTTACATTTTTAACCAGGAATCACTGTGAGTTTTTTTTTTAATTCTTTTAGATAACTAGCTTTTTTCACATTCTGGTGTTGGAACAATTAACCAAAGTTTCATTTGTTTTTCAGATGGAAATTCAATATTTACAATTTATCAGCTGTTTGATCATCTCAGCAATAAATCACCTCAAAATTTTATAAATAAATATGAAAACATTCATGGTTTTAAGTTGACATTCATTTTTTGGGTTCTGCCTTAAAATAATCCAAATGAATGCATCCATTTTATCCACAGTAGTCGGTCTCTATCCATTACTCTTCCTTTGCCAGGAGCAAATAAAACACGTTTCTCTTAAAACAATCAAAAAGAATGAAAGAAAAAAATGCATCTTGATCGATTGTTGGTATACAAAAAATTAACCTAAGGCTTTTTTTTTCTCCTTGCTTCATAATAATGATCTGAACAAACCAGCTCCATCTCTGACTTTGGTAGGAAAATGTGTTTCCAACTGTTAAGCCCCAGTGAATAAAGCAATATTTCAAAACCGTTTGTGCGGCTTTGGACAATAACATCATTGTGCTACAGGAGTTTAGCTTTATTAGCTGTGTATTTTTACAGATGAAAGAAGAGGAAGAGGAAACACAAATCTGCAGGATGAAAGCTCTCTGACACCGGACTTGTATGCATGACAGTTTGCCGTATTGCTAAATATTTTAGTTTGGGTTCAATATATGAAAATAATACAGAGGTGCCAGTAATCCTATCTAATTGATCAAAGGGTTTTCTGCACTGTTTAAGTTAGCATGCAGCAGTATCCATGTAAAAAGGGAGTTTATAATGGTTGTATGACTGTTTTTTTCCTGTATTTCTACATTAAAATGAGCAGCTTAACTTCCCAGCTCTACAATCATCTCATCATTACAGGAGAAGCTGAGAAATGGTCCGTCTGAAATGACTCTATCCATCTAATTAGCAGCCTGTTAATAACACGTCATAAAACGGGCAGATGTTCCTACAAAGAATTGTCTGGGCGCGTTAGCAATATTAGCTCCAAAGAAAAGCGCGCCGCCATCATCATCGCGTCGCATCAAAATGACATCCACACTGTAAAACACATTGTTAAAATTAGACCCAGCTGCCAGATGATTCTAAATCTGTGGGAACTTAGTGAAGTTTCTCAGTTGATTGTGTTCATGTTGGCATAAGTGATCCAGGGATTACCACAAAAAGAGCACAGTTTGTTTGTCAAGTATGTTTGCTTTGATGCTTTGCTGCCTCTGATTCTTTTTTCTTTTTTTTTTTTTTTTGGTGGGGGATTCTTGCATTTTTAGGATCTGTTATGAGTAACGATACTCACCGTAGATTTGTTTGCATGTGGGAGCAGCTGTTTAAGATTTTCACAACCAAACTAAGGCTTGGAGTGATGGACTCAGATTGCACAGCATGGGCTGCAGACGTGACGGAGATAAAGCAGGGACAAATGCATAGAAGGAGCAGGAGGTTTTAATTATGTCATAATTATCTGCTTGACAATGTAGAAATATTGATAAACTTCTCTAAAACACCTTATACTGTTTAACTTTCTTAGCACTTCCAAATCAGCATCTTATCCGTTGTCTGATAATGAAAGATTGTTGTCAGAAAAGGCCAAACTTGGTGAACTGGCAGCAGAAATGAAAAGACGTTTGTGGATTTTTGGAATAATTTGAGATTCTCAAAATCCAGGATCTTATCTTGGACTCAGCAGAGTTAGGGTTAGGGGTTAGGGTTAGGGGTTAGGGGTTAGGGGTTCAAAGCACCCTGCACAACAAATGCCGAGTTACTTGATACTGGATTTATTTTGGTCCAGTGTCACAAAATGAAATACATTTTTAAACAATTTCTAATTAAAATATAAATATTTAAAATATAAAGAGCTTCAGATTATTGCTTACATGAAATTAATTTGTTGCATAAGTTTTGTTTGTCTTGCTAATATTTCTGCTATTGTTTCTGTTTTCTTGTGATATCCAACATCCAGTTTTTCTCATTTGTCAAATTATTTCTGGGAATGAATAAAAGTTTTCCTGAGTGCGTGTGTGTCTGTGTGTGTGTGTGTGTGTGTGTAAGATTTCCTCTTGGCCTGATCACAGCAGGCCTGAGTCCGCTGGTCTACTGCTGGATAGTGGGTGTGTGTTAGTTCCGACTGAGTGCTTCTGGGTTTTATGAGGGTTTTAGGATGTGTGTGAGTGTGTGTGTGTGTGTGTATGTGTGTGTGTTTGCGTGTGCGTGTGTGTGTGTGTGGGAAGGCACTGGCAGCCCTACTCCCACACACTTCCCTTCCACACGCCCCTGCCTCTCACACATTCTCATGATACACAGATTTTCCTTTTCTCTGGCATCAATTTTAAGTTTATTGTTGTTTTGAATAATCTTGTAATTTGGGTTCATCTTCCTGGATAAATAAAATGGATGTTCTCACAAAATTAAATTTGAACTTTGGGCCAGAAAAAGCAGCTTAAGTTACAGAAATAATACTTTCTGCAGGCTGGGCCAAACTTCGGAACAGGTTTTATTTTATTCATTTTATTTTTGCAGACCATATTTAAAATGAGAGGTTTGAAAGTGACACTGCTTGTTCACCATCATCTGAGTGACACACACACACACCTTATGTTATTACCAAGGTGTGTGTGCGTGTGTGTGTGTGTGTGTTGGTCTGACTGAGTCATTTTACTCCTCAGGGATTGAAGACAGAAGAATAGCAGCAACTCTTTCAGTGGTGTGAAAACGGGAACGTTTTCGTTCCCTGCTTTGTCTTCCTGTCCTTGTGTCCCCCACATGTCCCCCAGTTTCCTCTCATTGAGTCTTGTGGGGGTTTTGAAGCATCTGTGCATCATCTCATTACTTTCTTTGGTTTGTTTTGTTTTTCTGAAGCATGTCACACCAACCTGAGTTAATGAGCATTCAAAGACCAACTGCAAAATGCAACAAGTGGATTACTGAAATGGGAAACTTGGATTAAAACTTTTCTGATGTCTTGATTTTCTTTAAGTCACTAAAAATAAAGCCAAGTGTCAGTAATTTTGACAGTTATTGATCTTTAGCTGTTTCAGGTTTTTTAGCTGTTAGCTGCAGTTGTTTCAGCTAAAATGAAAAACTTGCTCAACTGGCAGAGTTTTTCTAAAACATCTTGGTATTTTGAGGTCCTGAGGACTGAACTGCTAGTCCAGCAGCCATCCATCTTTCATACTTTCTACCTTTAATACTGAGGACATGTGAACACGAAGCGAATCAAAGAGCGCTCCAAAAACAGGAAGTATACTACAGCACAAGGCATTGTGGGTAAATACAACCAAAACAAAGTGCTAGCCTAGTGCTAGCTGGAGAAATGGCTCATGGTCTTTTACTAAAAGAGAAATCCTACAACTGCTAAAATCTGATGCCTCTTTGTGTTTGTGTACATTTTGTGAAGAAGGAAGTTGCGCTAAGTGTCTTCCTCAGAGATTTTGTCATTTCCTCCATTAGTTGTTGGTGCAGCGCCCCCACAGGCGAGGAGGGGAACATGCTGTTTCGAGGAGTTGTTGGTTTGACAGTGCTGAGTGGTCCACATGTTTATGATTTACATTTATGATGAGAGAAAACAAATGTGGATCTTGAAAGCGAAGCCGCATTTTTCCTGGCCAGTCGTTTGATTTCAGGGTTTGTGTTTGCCACAGGATACTATATTATGCATCAGTTGCTAGGAGAACATTTCGTACCCATTTAGGCAGCCAATGATATAAACTATTGTTGTTTGATGTATTTATTGTCCACTGCCAGAGGGCGCAATGAAGTTGTAGCGTTTTCTGATAACTGATCTATGCTGACAGATAGGACACGCCTGCTTCCAGGCGCCTTTATGCTCCATGTAGGAAATGCTAAAACCATCGTAATTAACCCCACTGATCTCAACGCTGAAGTTTTGACTCTGCATGAAGTCGTCCCATTCCATCACGTGCAGCGCAGAGTGCACTGAGTTCATGATGCATCCCATCAGACCCTCTGACATCCTGCAGAGACCATCCAGGGTCTGCTGAGATGCTGTCTAAATGGACCTAACTGAGCAAATCATCCAAAATGCAGATTCAGAATCAACTAAATAATTACTTCCATGTTTATGATTGATAGGATGTTGGCCTGGATTTTCAGTCACATTTGTAAGTGTGGTGCTGGGATTTCCAAACCAAATGCATTTATTACTCTGCAGACTTTGTCACTGATTATTACAACCATCTTCTGCGTTTCTCCCTATTCCAACAAGATGTTTGACACAGTTTCACATAGAACGCCTAATAAAAAGCTATGCGTCTCCTTCTACATTTACAGATCAGAGGTCTGGAGAGCAAATAAGGTATTTACTGTTGCAATGTCTGGCGGAAACACACCTGCAGAGCTTATTTTAACGCTGAAATTCACCTCATGCAGATGCATGCACACATTCTCTGATAAATGTGATCATGCATCACAACAATCTGCAGGTCAAAGAAAGTTTAGTGAAGTAAATGAGATTCTGCCACTTTCTATCAGAGTCTCACCAAAGTGACGTGCTTTGTCCGTCTGTCAGCATGCCTGCCCTCATTACTGTGACTGTGTTAGCGTTAAGTTGGATATAGGTCAGGTTGGGTGTATTCACGGCTGCGTGTGTGCATGTGTGTGTGGGTGTGTGTGTGCTTCTTAGTGCTGAAAAGGAGCGCTAATCTTTAACAAGAGAAAACAATGAACACACACACAAGCACACACACTCCACCCTCCTGCTGCTCTCAGCATCTCCCCACTGTGGCAGCAGCACAATTCCCAGAAACTGCCCTCTATTTCACACACACTCACACACACACACACTATATAGATTCCTATCAGCTGATGTGTTTAAGTGCGCAGAGCACGTTTAACACGTGTGTCAACATGTGTTTACATTTTGGATCAGTTAAGTGCAGCAGGACAATGGTGGGATGCAGTGAATGTGGCATGGCTCGGTGTGTGTGTGTGTGTGTGTGTGTGTGTGTGTGTGTGTGTGTGTGTG
>VMRN01000138.1:100312-118328 GCA_010277015.1 Poeciliopsis turrubarensis | reverse complement strand
GTGTGTGTGTGTGTGTGTGTGTGTGTGTGTGTGTGTGTGTGTGTGTGTGTGTGTGTGTGTGGGCATTGTTATTGACCACACACATCCACAGGCTCCTCCATGCTGCACATCCACAAAGAGGCTACGTTTTAGTGATTGTGTGTGTTTTTCTTCTCTCTGTGCAGACAGAACGCATCATCAGCTCTTTTTCGGGCTGTGAGACGATGAGAAAGGTGAGAAATGCCGTTTGAGCAAAGCGGTCGTGTGAGCCAGCTGATCCTCAGTCATCATGAGGATCAGCTGGCTCTGCCTCTGCTCATGTCGGGTTCACTGCACAAAGACTCATCATATATGAGTGACAGAATATTTAGCAGTTTGTTAAAAGTCTTTCCATTGCTGAAAAACCTAAGATGCTTCATCAAATGAGAGTTTGCTCCCGTTTCCAGTGTCTCGCAGCAGGAACACATTTAGAACATGTAGCCAAATGAGCATCTTTCTATAATATTCAGAAAATTGGACTGAATTTGTAATAATTTTCTTTTTGCTGAGATCTTCTTGAGCCCATCAGTCGAATATCAAATGTCAGGTGTAAAAATGAATCGGCATTAATAGCCAGTTGCATCAGACAGGGATGAGCAAAAAATCAATTTTGTGTATTTTTGAGGCCCTTAACAGTTTTGTTTAGGTGCCATTGTGATGCTTCTTGTCAGTATTAACAAAAACCCCATTCCTTTCATTAAGATTTACAATCACCACATACCCAAACATGCATGTTTCTGGACTGAAACCGCAGAATCTGGGGAAAACCTCTGCATGAGATTAACGTCAAGAAAAGCTCCAGCTAAGAATCAAACCCAAATAAAGAATGTTTTACAACCCATGTATATTCACACATCCTCCCACAGAAATGAAAATATGAAATAAAGCTGCCCCAAAGGCCGTATCACCCTTAATAATATCCTGCACAAATTTTAGTGAAACAGATTTTCCTGCTCTAATGAATGTTGTCGTCTTAACAGAACAGAACCGCAGCCACACATTTAATATTTCATCTAACGGAAATAATTAGCTGGAAGTAAAAGACATGGATAGATACTTCTTTCTCTGTATCTCATCCTTTCTCTCTCACACACACACACACGCACACACACGCACACACGCACACACACACACACACGCACACACACGGAGAGCAGTCAGTGATCCCCTCCCTCCATCTAACATTTTCTGAATAGTTGCAGTGACCACAGAATACTTTCCCAACTTCTGTGGCCGACTCAACTCAAGTCGCTGAGTTTGAATTTGTTCCCCATAGTTCTCTCTCTCTCTCTCTCTCTCTCTCCCTTTTTTCCTCCTGTCTTCTCTGCTGTCTCTCCATCTGTCACCTCCACTCTGTATGTAAACCTTTTTCTCCATCTGATCTCAGTTAAGATCTCTTTCTCTCGCTCTGTTTTCCTTTTTTGTCCGTTTTGAATCAGTTGCTCGGTTACTTTTGTCTCAGCTTAAACTAACAGCTGCTCTATATTCCCATGTCGTTGTTTTTTCTTAGCTTAGCTTACAGGATATTCAAACATCGATTATTGTCAGATTGTTGATTCCTTTGAAACAAAATGCACATCAACTTTTCTTCTTGTATTGCAAGAATCAATCCAGTGATAATTGCTTTATTAAGAATTTATTCAAATGTTTTATTTAACATGTACTTGTTTTTGATGGATAAATTGTGAAGTTTGACATGTTCAGTTTAAGTAGAACAGAATGAGGTGAATGTTAATTTGAGAAGCTTGTTTTTATTTCTGGGCTCTATTAAAAATAATATTTTGTGACTCACTGCTTGTTATGGTGCCAACATCATCTTCACTCCTAAGTCATTCTTAAATTTCATGTTTTTGTTGCTCTGGGTGTCGGTGCGATTTTCTGAAATGTAACCGCATCAAAGAAGCTGTGGCCAAACTACAAAGACAGAGAGCAGCCAATTAAAAAAGAGTTTTTATAGCAGCCGAAATGAGTTTCATTCCACCATCGTTCCTCATCAGAGAACAAGAACCTTGGCTTGGACTGCACTGAAACGACTAATTATAATCCGCAAATCTTTTAAATATGTTGTGTTTATTTATTTAGTTGCTTTTTTTTTTTTTACCTTATTTTAAATCAGTTAGAGGAACATTCATCTTTTCTTTATAACACACACACACACACACACACAGAAGTGACCCCACCCGCTCCTAAAAGTAAGATTTTCTCGTTTACATGACTTATTCTTTCTTAAGTTGGGTGTTTGAGGAAAAATTCAAAATGTATGTAGAGCAAAAGATGTATAAAATCATTCATGTCTCATAAAATGAATGAAACCAAATCAAACTTTATACCTATAGAAAAGAGAAACATGAAACGTTTCACCCTTTAAATCACAGGACAGACATTCAACCACTGGGAATAAAATAATCACACACTCCTGGAGCAGCTTGCAGCCACCAACCTGTCCAGTTGGATTCCGGCCAACACAAATTAGGGCATAATTTTCAATTTGAAGGAAAATTATACACTGTTGGGGTTTTTTTGACATATAAACATCTGAGAAGAGAAAAGGTCTGGATGGCACTAACATTATTACTTCATCTATTAAATTAATGTAGAGTTAAATAGTTACTCACTAAAAACGTGTGGAAGGAAAAATATTTAATTTGCAAACTAAATATTTAGCTTTCTAACGAGCTATTTAGGTAGTAGCTAAATCTTTAGCCCTGAGCTAGCTGAGTATTTAGTTTGTCAGCTAAATATTTAGCTAGCGCAGAGCTAAATAGTTTATTAGGAGCAATAAATGTAGCTTACTGATGAAATAGTTATTGTGACGTTTTCAAATAACTGCGTAACAAGATGAAAACATGACTTTGAAAAATTGTTCCTCCTTTTCTGTCAAATTACTTTTTAAATGTATGTATAATTTCATGTAATTTACAAACAGTACCTCGTATTTTTAGCACTATAAACATGTAGGGACATGTATATAAATTTTAAGACAAAAATGTGAACTTAATAAAATATTTTTATTGCATTCTAACTTTGAAAAACAACAAAAAAGCAGCACAAGAGAAACAGAGATACATTAAACACAACAGGAAACAGAAAAAATCTCAACCATAGAACAAAATCATTACAATCATTGGCTAATAAGGTAAATCATAAAACCCATGAAGTCTGACGATGAACTGAAGCACATTAGATACTTCAGGTTGCAGCATCGTTACTGACTCACTGCATCAAGCTGATCTCTGCTAATTAAACTGAAAACTTGGCCGTCCTGCCTGAGTGCATTCCTCGTGTCTTGCTGCTGCATCCCAGCAGGGACTGGGACCACTTAATGAGTGGGTTTAAACTGCACCGCTAAGGATTCAATCATACAGTAGCAGCTCAGGATCGGTCTTCAGAAATACCACCGCAGCAGCCTGGTTCACATCGAAACCATTTCAAACTGGAAGCTGCATTCCTAACAGTCTGCGACCCAGAAGTCTGAACTGGGACGATCCACAGCAGAGAAACAGACCAAACATCACCTGAACGTTTTCCATTTGTTTTAATTACCAGTTGGACATAAGCTGTCATGGTTGGGTTTTAGTTGGACCCAAATGCAGGCGGGTCAGAGGCCGACAGTGAGAGTGAAGCTTTAATGTGGACCACATTTCAAAAAATAAAAATACTGGAGCAAAATAAACAGAATATGGAAACAAAGAATACAGTTCGTAACGAACACAGAAACTAGGAGCTTAAATACAGAGGCAGGCAAAGTAACGAGATTAACTAACCAGAGGAGATGAGGAACAGCTGCGGCAGGAAGCAAACAGGGAAACTGAGGGAGGGAGACAAATTAGACTCAAAACCAAGTCAGAAGACAAACTTCTACTATCAAAGAGAAATAAATCCAAATGCAAGGATAACAGAAACAAAAAGCCAAGAAAACTAATATGAACACATGTTTCTACCAATAATAAACATACAGAAATGACTTAATGAACTTAAATGAACAAGAAGAAAATGATCAAAACACCCAAAGACTGTGACATAAACATTATGAGATTATGTTTTAGTTTCAACATCTTCCAACATTTTGCTGCGTTTTCTCTCCGAAATACAAAAGCAGACAATTTATCGTCTTTCAGCCAAGAGGGAGTTGCTGTTGGTGTTATCCTGGTCGACCATTTTACTCTGAAAATACACATTAGCCAACCATTTTCTGATCCCACCCAAAGATAAAAAATTGTTTAAAAACTGTGAGAGACCTTCAGGCAGCTCGGAGAGATTGCTGATCAACTGCACTTTAAAAGATCTGAGGAAACTATGGCTCAGTGGAAGTGAAAGCTTTTGAAAAAAAGGTGATGATTTAAGACTTTAACACAGCTGTACGGCCGTCAGTAATGTTTATGGTGAGACACAGGTTGAAAGAAACGATTTCCTCACTCTTTTCAACGCCACCTCAGAGATTTGCCTTAGATCCAGTGAACTTATGTTATTCAGCTGAACTTCTCTGCTGAGCCAGAGTCTCAGAACAAAACCGAAACTCTTTCATTCCAGGCCGTGTGATTAGGTGAAGCTATAGATAGGTCAAGGTCATGCAAGGGAAAGACTTGGCAGGAAGACATGTTGATTTGTGCAAGTTAGCGTAAAGCACCGAGCGAGCGCAGTGGTTTTCTCTGTAGCTTGTTTTTGGTGGTAGCATGTGCCATGTTTAACCTGAAAAACTCCATGGAGGATAATCTCAACAAGGACAGGCTGAGTAAGAACATACAGTATTTTGAAACTGTAATATGAAGCTAAAAAGCAATTCACAAAACTCCCATTCACACCAATTCAAGACAGCTGTGCTGTTGCATCGTCCGAACCCAAATGAATATTGATCAAAGCGTTTTCTCCTGCCTCTCTTCCGCTGCTTCTCACACGTTTTCCTCGTGTAATGAAACTTCTTCTTGTGTCTAATGGCCTTTATTAAGCTCATAAAACGTAACACTAAGCTTCACTGGACCAACTCGAACTTTGATAGGGTTTTTTTGGTTCCTGGACATCCATGGAAATGTATCTGCTTTGGCTGAATACCCATAATGCCTCACTCTGCGAAGGCCCGGATCAGTTCAGACAGTTACTTTCATGTTGCTCTGAGAAAATCAGAGTCAGTAGTTCTGGAAATGATCAGTCATTTTTGAAGAAACAAACAGCTGCAAACATTTAACAGTGTCATTCAAAGGATTAACCGTTTTGAACTTTTCTCACTTTACTACCATATTTTATTTGATAAGAAAAGAAAACATGTTTATTTTTTCTTACTAAATGCTGTAAAGAAATTTAAATCTTAAAATAATAAGTAAAATATTAAATAAAAATGTAAAATATAAACTCTTAGTAAAAGAGATTTGCACGTGACAAAATCTTTCATCAGAAGACGTTTGCAAAACATGTTAAAAATCTTAAGTTATCTTTTTGTCTAGCTTAGTCAATAACAACAAAAAATAAAAGATGGCACATTCAACATTGCTCTGTGTCGCGTAGTTGATTCTGCATTTTCATTAGCAATGTTTCATGTAGCAGAACTGCTAGCACATTTCTGTCACCGCTGAGCAAAGGTTAAGAGCTCCAGAGCGCATTATTTTACAAGAACAGTCATCAAACTGTAACTTATCATACTTAAAATACACTTATTGAACACAGAAAACAAAACTTCACGCCTCCTCCCAGGGAATCCGAACAGAAAAAGACAAAGAGCGGGAAAACCCTTCACAGGCTGCAACGGGACGATCCGTTAATTTGTCCGTTTTAACCCCGAACTGACACAACAATCCATGAACTCAATATGTTCAGCAGTAAAGATAAGAATTCACATTTACTTTTGCGACACATTAAATTTGAGTAAAAATAATAATTTCGAAACAGGAAGTTACCCGCCTGTCGTCTTTTCAAAATAAAAGCTGCCGGTGCTCATATGATTTCCTATTGGAATATCTTCTCATCTGCCAATCTGGTGAAATAACATCACACTGCTACATCTGTGCAGCAAAGCCAACTCTAGAAATGTTTCTGTCTCCAGCGTATGACTTTCTTCTTTTGTGTGATCAAATCTTCCTGTCAGACTGGTGGACGCTGTTGCCTGCATGCAAAGAAAGAATTTACAGGAGAAGAAATGTCTTTAGGAATTTAGCTTGGGTTAAAGTTTCTGTCACATGTTCTCAGTCAACAGCAGAAATCCAGATACCAGCGTCAAAATCCTGCCAGCAATAGCACCTATAATTATATTTGCCCCAAGCCTGCTGGCCTCATCTGCCACACTTTAATCACAGATTGTCTGGACTGATTTAAATTAGGATGTTTTTCGCGTTAGAAATTACTAGAATGAACATCATCATTATCCCATTTCACCTCTAAATCACTTTCTCTCCCCCCGAACCGCACTCAAAACAGCTGCAGCCACTGGAAAGTGGTAAAACAGCACTTAGGTTTTAAATTAGCGGCTTTACTGGGTGAATGGGTTTGTGTTATTTTAACAAATGGCCTCGCCAACTGCTTTGTGGGACGGATGGTTGACAACATAGAGATCTGCTTTTATGGAAAGTATACAGAATTGAAAGTTGACAGTTTTCTGCTAACAGGACAGTATCTGAAATGACCCGGCGAGCTTCAACCATGATGGGTTTTTTGTGATGTTTTGTAGGGATCGTATCGGTCGTCTTCCATGAAACTTTTCCCCTTGGTAGCAGGACCACCTGCTGTGTAACAATTTGAAATCCTCTGAAGCCTTTTAAGACTGTTTGGGCTACAACTAACAATTATTTTAGCTAACGATTAAGCTACGGGGTTTTTTTCTGACAATCAGATAAAAAAGAAATTGGTGCATTCTGCAGATTTTTTAATTAAGCCTTTTTATACAGTTTTATATATATATATATATATATATATATATATATATGGAAATGCAAATACATAAATAATTTAATTCTTTGTTTTCTAAAATAGAAAATAAACATTTTTCTTTCCTAAGATTCAACAACAGCATTCCTGTCCAGGATTTTCCAGTTTTTCGCTTCATCAAACACACCTGAATCAAATGAGTGGTTGATGACAAGGCTATTGTAAAAGTTGCTGACCGACCATGGAAGTATTTCAGCCTTTTAGATGTGGGAGCAGCAATGCGTCCAGAGCCTGCAGAGAGGCGGCACGTGAGGCCTGAAGTTGCAGTCGTTCCCCTCTGCAGTGAAACCTTTTGTCTTAGTCTTTCTGAAAACAAATATTTCTGCCATGTCATTTAAAAAAACATCCTGCACATGGGATCGATTTAAGAAAAGTGTTCATCCACAGGAATCATTTGAAATACGCCACAGAGCGTTGCTTTAATCATGCCAAACCCATAGGGGGCAGTGTAGGGAAAAGCTAAAACCCGTCAGGAATGAAACATGGCATCAGGAGGTTGATTTGTGTGGAGAAAGTTGAACTATTTTTAACTATGATATCAAGGAAATCTAATAAAACAGGGAATATGGAGGCACTGAACGGTTCAGTGCCTCCATATTGAACTTGTGCAAAACAGCTGACTTCCAAGCGCTGTTGCTCTGTTGCTGCTCAACGTATTGGAGCAGTCGGGTTTGTAAAAACCCCAAAAGCTTCAGACAATGATATGTGACATCAGCAACGCATTATGTGTTGCAGACTGTGACTTCTAAATCTCTGGTTTCCAAACGAGGAATTTTTATTCCACTTTTGGCCTGAGTTTTTATCAATAATCGTTTTCAGTAATATTTTTTTTGGTTGCTTGGTTTGTGATGGTGGATGCGAAGAAAAGTGACTCTATATCACTTTTCTACGAGTTCACAAAAATACATCAGACTAACTGCAAGTGACTCCCAGTTTGAAGCACTTGGTCTTGCTTTAAAGGAGCGGCCATGATGGGTTCTGTGCAACCAGACAATAGCCGACAAACATCGAAACTTCAAACATCAGCTGGATTTTAAATTACAAGCGATGGAGGTGTTGTTTTATTCCCTGGCAGACAAAGGCGTCCCATGGAGCGCTGCTACTCATTTCATCATCACAGATGCTCAGCCGTGCTTTAATTAATGACGCTGGTCAACCTCAAGTGACGAGAACGAACATTATAATTGTCACTTTACAACTAAATCATTTTCTGCGCTCTTTCTGCTCCACTCAAAACGTCAACAGCCAAGAGGTTTAACTTTAAGTGGATGGAGGAAGAATGGATGGTAATTAAGTTCTAAATTAGCGACTTTGCTGTGCGCCTGGGTTCTGCTCGCGTTCCAGTTCTCAGCTTCAGATTCTGTAAAAACTGACAAGAAAAACTGGAACTACGGTGAAGTAAGTATCTGAAACAAAAAAGTCCAAATAAAGCTGAGCCTAAAGGAATCATCTCATGTTATATTAATCGAGAGCAATTTAACTGGAACTTGAACATCTTTCATAGAATTTCTTCAAGAAGCAAGATCACAGGGAAAACAAATAGCAGCAGTTTGAGGAAAATCTTCAAATAAATGACCAAAAATCAAATATGAGCAAACAAAAAACCACAATGCCCTGATTTTTGCAGCAAAAAAGCTGCTCTTTGTCTCTAAGCATTTAAGTTTTGCATAACAATCATGGCCGCTGCGCTCCTGTTGGCTTAAAGGAAAGAAGGAAAAACTTTTCTGACACTTTAACAAGCTGAGTTTGTATCCTGATTGTGATGACTCCTTTTAATGTTTGAATTTTAGAGTTACAAAATAAATTTTATCCATCAGAATTTAAGAAATAAAGTTCGGGAAATCTTAACTCGTGGAGCTGATATGTTTCACTTATTTTAACTGTGATGATGTTCAATTTTATTAGAAATATTTCACTCTTCGTTCACTATAAAACACCTTTTGATGCGTTTAAAGGTAGGAAATGGTTTTAACTGAACCCAAACGTTATTAGATTTTCTTTCAGGCAGGTTAGCATCATAGCTGCTAAGCAGCATTGCATCTTTCTTTTCTTTGCGCTGGCCAGATTTTGCATGCATAATTTTATTTGGTACGTACATTTTTAAGGCTTGTGATGAAAATTACTAATAAATATTTCCATTGTTTTGTTTGCAGATGCTTGTACTTTTGTTCCTCCTGTGATTTTTGTTTGTTGGGAGTTTTTGCTATGTTGAAGGAGCAGATTTAGCATTCTCATTTCACCGTCTTTACTAGCAGGTTACCATGGAAACAAAATGTTTAGGTACATTGTGCAAACTCTAAATTAAAAACACACCAAGCATTTTATGTTTGTGGTCAGTTAAGATGACCAAAATGATCATTATTGCTCACCAAAGTCGAGAATAATAAAAACATTTAAACATTGTGTTTTTGTTTGTGTTTTTACATCAGATAAAATTCAATGCACTGATACCAAAATGATTTGGGTATTCAGTTTTGTAAATCAAATATGTCACTATTGTAAAATAATGTGACCCTGATAGAAAGTGATTATTTTAATCCATGATTTCAATAATTACATCATCTTAATGGCCCATGAATCTCACCATTAACTCTTCATATTGATGAAAATGTTTGCTTGAAAAATATTCGCACAACTCAGAAAAATCTAAATATTGTTTTAGTTTAGAACCAGAACTGATTTCAGTCGAGTTCCTGCTAATCTGAAACATTTTGTTTTCCCACAATTTGATTCTGGCTTCTCAATTTTTGCCTTTTTGCTGATCTCAGTGATTATTTGATGGCTATTGGTCCAGACAACCATAAACAGTAAGAACACAAGCTTCACCATACTGTCAAAATCTGAAAACTATGAGTCTGAGAAGCCTCAAAGGCGAGAAAAGTAAAAAGAGAAGATTTAGTGACAACCACATGCAGATGTCTTCAATAGAGACACATACTGCGGGCAGAGCGTTTAACTTTCTCACAATCACCAAAAGTTTACTCGGTGTTCTTTATATAAAAGCCTCAACATCCTCAGATCTCAAGACACATTTGATTTTTTTTTTTTTTTTTTTTTTACATCACAAACAATAATTAACCCATCATTCATTTATGAGCTTAACATGCTGCCAAAAGCAGCGGGGAAAAAACAGTTTGTGAACTCAAAATCAAATCACAGCGTTCTTTCACAAACTTAATCGGGTGATGACAGGAAACAAAACCTCAGAAATAATTTGAAACATGTCTCTTCTGGTCTTTACATGGGTCTATGTGACAGAGAGTCGAATATGAAGAGGGACTGGTTGCACGGACCTCCTAATGAAAGGTTTGAACTAAGGTCAGATTTTGCTCTTATCTTGTTGAAACTGGACGTTTGTTGCCTTTGTATTGACTTGCTTTGGGATCAAGATCAAATTCCAAGCTGCTTACCCATCCCAGTCCTTATCGTCCCCCTCCCGCCCCTCCAGGACCCCTCCAGGACCCCTCCAGGACCCCTCCAGTGTTTAAGTGTGTCGGAGGCTGATAGCATTGACTTCAGGAATCACTCCATCTCATTCAGCGGTTCCCACACACTCACCACAAAAGAATAAAAAAACACACTCTTTACACGAACCACAAAGGAAAAAAATAGATTTCACTCACACCACACAAAGAAAAAAAAAAATGTCACCTCCCACCCAACTCCTCTGGTTGTGCCAAACAATCCAGAGCTCCACTGTGGGCCCCCTCTCCCTGGCACTCGGCTTTCTCGCCTGCACTGCAGTCTTGCTCTCAAACTTTCTTTTGTTCCCAAACACATCTTAGAAGAAGATATTCGATCGCCGGCGGAAATGCACGCGAGCTCAAAAATGCGGGGAGTTTACGCAGTTTTTGTGAGTGGGAATAAAAAAGGAGAAAAGTGGGAAAGTGCGATAAGTGGAAATGTTCGAATGTTCAGACTAAACAGGCTCCCAGTTCATTTCTGGAACAAAGAGCGAATACGTGAAATATTGCATGAACTCGCTGGTTCTGTTTGTGTGAGCCTGTGTGACAGCAGTGACCTAAAAGAAAACCGTCTGCAAAAAGCTGCAACCAGTGAAGACCTCAGAACAGTTTCTCACATCATTTTATAATTTTTTAAAAGTTGACAAGTGATGCAGACTTTTTCACATTTTGTTTTGGATAACCAAACTTATTTTGATATTTTGTTCAGGAGGAAAACCGTTTAAAAGTTGCAGACTGTGGTGGAGGTTCACCTTCCAGTAAAAAAGCCAAACAGTCACACTCAATGCATTCTCATTTACCGTTTGACCTTTTGGAAATAACAACCTTTAAGCAGGTATTACATATTCTCTTCATTAAAGACACACTTCCCTTTGTAAAAACTGTTTTCTTTTGGTCTGATGTGATATTATAATATTAAATGTTATGTTTTCTTTCGCTGTAAGTGGAAATAATTAACAGAATAAAGACTTTCAAACATAAATCTGAGAGAAATTAATCTATATAAAGTGTTTCAGTTCGTGATAAAGTTTCTAAATTAATTTCAATAACTTCCTAATTTATTGAATGGGCCTGTATAGACGTTGCTGCAGTGGAAGGGCTTCGACTAAAAGTACAGATATAAATACAAATGAATATGTTAAATTTGGAATATGGTTTAGTATTTTCTTCAGTTTCAGGAGATATTTTTTGTCTTAAGCTTTATTTCTGTGAGTGAGTTTTGAGGCTGAGACTCAGATTTAACGGATCTTTTACAACCATGAACACATTTCACATGGTGATTTATGACTTTTAGTCGTTTTTGAGCCTGATTTGCGTTATTTTGCCTGGTCTCAGCTCTGATCTGGCAGCTTTCCTCCAGGTGCTTTAAAGCTCAGAAAACAGGGAAATATTTCAGGCTCTTGCAATGAATATTACAGTCAATCAGTAGAAACGTTTGCTTTATTTCTTTTTCCTTTTTTCATAATTTTGCCCTGTAGAGCAATGCGTCATTGCTTCCTATAAAAATGTAGTAAAGGCCCACTTCCTGAAAATTAAAAGTGGGTAAAGCTGCAGACAGAAGGAATGCATTCAGACACATCAGTTAGAATCGCGTATCCCGGCTGTCTCATTTGTTTCATCTCCTTCAGTCGCTGGAAATCATTTTTATTTCTCCATGTCAACGATAACCCAGCTCTTAATGAAGAGTAATGCAGGAATGCTCATAATATGATCTGAGTCTGTAATTTGCATGTATGGTATGTAGGTATTTGGGGCCGAGAACACCAGAATTATGGTCATAATTTCAGAGCGCTGTCACAGGAGATATTTTAGTTTTTGTGCTGAGAATCTGATGCCTTCATGAACGGTTGGGAAATTCAAACACTCACTCCTGTTCATGTAAAACATATGTTTTACATGTTTCCCTGATTTTTTTTTTCTGTTTTAATTTTTAATTTGCACTTGCAAATTAGCAAGATATTTGCATCGCCACGTTGAGTTATGAATATGCAACATTGATCTTTTCTGCTGTCAGGGAATGTTGCATGTTGCCAGATCTTGTGACTGTGAGCCCAAAAGAAGTGAGTGAGTTTGTAAAACAAAAATTAAGAAAAGTGTCTCGTAGGAAAATAGAATCTGGTTTTCAACATTATTTTCGCCTTTACGGATTTTAATAAACCAGCTTTACAAATTTGATATTTTTGTAAATAATTCAAACTCAGTCAGGATTGCTCGTTCCTGAGCAGCTTCTCCGTCCCTGCAGAAGAAAGGCAACCCCACAGCATGGTGCTGCCAACACCGTGTTTCAACTGATGCTACTTAAGTAAACTGAATTGAATTGATTACACAAAAAACATGACTTTTATAATCTGCCCATTTAAATTTTTCGACGTTTACTGTTTGACATGCATCGTTTGTGCAAAACCTCAAACTGCTTCTTTTAAACTTTTGGAAGATATATATCTTTATATCTGAAAATGACTTTTATATTTGTTGCAGGTTGAACAGAAGTTAGTAACAGTAAATCTGAGTTTACTTTTTTCAATGCTGGACAACATCACCATTAATAATGTGTGTTAGTGATCAGTCATTTTTTAAACTCTGGTTTTCAGGATTTTGTTTCATCACCTGAAACTGTGTTAAACTTCTCCACACCGTCGCCTCTGACCTTCGACCTCATGATGTTTCATTTTCTCCAGCAAACCTCGGAGGCTCACAGAACAGCTGCATTCATGGCTCCTGGCGCTTTTCAGATCACTATTGGTAAAAGAGAATCAACAGAAAATGAAAATGTGTGTTTCTTCTTTACACCTGCGTGAATTAGTGTGTGTTGGTCTGTCACTTAAAACACAACAGCTATAAGCTTTGTGGTTGTAATGAAGCACAATGTGGAAACGTTCAAACCCGATGACTAGATTTGTAATTCACTGCATGTCTGTCAAGATTTTAAACAAAAACCTGAGTGGATAGTTGCTTTTGGTGTTTAACTAAACACTCCATCAGCTCCACACACCACTATGTGAAAGGTCGATCCCAGACAACCACCAGTTGTCACAACAAGTGCAGTCACTTTCTCAATTTGTATTTCTGTTGCACTCATCCTATTATGCAGGTTTTTAACCTGCGCTTGTGTCTCCAGGACTCTTGTGGCATTTATTTAGCAGTTATTTGAAAAACGGAGGAAGGAGGCTGACAAGGAGCAGGTGGAGCCAAACTCAGGACCGCTGCTCTGAGTGAGCCGCAGTAAGAGGCGCTCCTCTCCTGCGCTGTCGTAACTTATATCCCATTTATGAAGATTTTTTTAAATATACATATTATATCTGCTGTGGTGAACTAACAGGAAGTGACAGAAAGCGAGAGAGAGATAAGAAAAAGTTGCAGACCAGATGAAAACAGTGAATGTTGCAGTTTTTGTGGTATGCACCTATCCTTCCTGCATCCGCTGGGGGAATTTTCCTCCTGCGTTCTTATCTCTGCTGGGGCTTCCTGTCTCCCCACATTGTCCTGGGATTAAATGAAGGAAAATGATCATGCAAATTCTCAAGAAAGCACCCAACGTCAAACTGACTTGTTCTTAGCTGGAACTACAATTCCTGTAAAGACTTGTTAAAATTGTGACGTTGCTTCGGAAACGAGCGGATTACTCATCCGGATCCAATGAGCCACAGAACTGTAAAATATTCCCCAAATAAGTTCCTGCTTGCACAGAAAATGATTTAAAATGCGTCACCATGGAAACCAGAAAATTAAAACATCAAATTATTATTCCAAAGACTAACCAAAATAAAGATTTAGCCAATAGTTACTCTAGTGCTGCAACTCCATGTGAAGCCAAACTATCAGTAAAAAGGCCTGAACAGAAGAAGAGAAAAAAGTTTTCTGGTCTGTTAGAGGGAAAACTCAGGAGTTTGTTTTAAGAAAAGCTTCGACATGGCAAAGATTATTTCACCTATAATGTGAGCAAAATGCTTTGAGCAAATTAATCTGCCAGTTTATTTTAAGTTAATTTTATCTTCTTTCACGTAAGATAAAACATTTGCTCTAAAAACAAGACTAAAAAAAACACTTTAAAACCGAACCTGATATACCACGATTTTTTATCTTCGTTTTGTGTGTGTGTGTGTGCATGTGTGTGTGTGTGTGTGTGCGTGTGCGTGTGTGTGCGTGTGCGTGTGCGTGTGTGTGTGTGTGTGTGTGTGTGTGCATGTGTGTGTGCGTGTGCGTGTGTGTGTGTGTGTGTGTGTGTGTGTGCATGTATGTGTGCGTGTGTGTGTGTGTGTGTGTGTCTCGGTTCTGAAAACTGGTCATTAATTTAAAAATCTTGCTGTCTAACCAGGCATTACTAACCTACATCAATTTGATTTTTAACATTTATGTGACGCCTGAAAACATTTTTCAAAAGAAAGAATTGTTTTTTGATTCGTCTCCCATCCAAAGGTAACGAAAGTGATTTTTTTTTATCATGACTTTCCATAATGCTTTATCTCCAAACCTTCCTTTACTTTCCTGTATTCCTGCTTCTTTTTTTACTTTCTGCTCCTGAGAACCGAATATAAAGTCAATCACAAAGATTTACTTTGAGTCAAACAAGACCGTGACACAAAGATGAAAGAGTCACATAGTTGTTCAGCAGTGTTGTGAGAATGCTAGCGTGAGACAGAGAGTTAAAGAAAGGCTGGAAATGACAGGGGCCATGATGAGAAAGACAAGACAACAGGACAGAAGAGAAGAGACACGAAAACAAGAGCCGGTCTCAGGAACAGAGGCGTTGTGTTTGGTGGGAAAGGTCGTATATTGTTCTGTGGTGCTGCGCTGCATTAATTACAGGATGAGAAATGATAAGCTCTGCCGACGCTCTATGTATAGTCAGACAGAGAGACAGACAGACAGTCAGATAGCTGTGAGAGCAACCGGATGCAAACTCAGAGTTTTCACCATAAAAGCTTCTATCTGGGAGACTTTATGTCTTTGTTTTAAGCGTTTGTAGCTCAAGCGTTGATTAGAGACTGTGAGCAACAACGAAATTCTTGACTTTCCTCTCTTTAGGGTGTTTTAAATCGCCGTCTCAGACATGAAGTCAGCTTGTGGATGGGGAGACCTTCATAAATTACACAGATATGGAGCCAGAAGCAGACGTCGCCATAAGATGTTATTTATTTACCAAAATACCAGACATAAATATGCCAGGTTTGAGCTGTTTCGTGAGTTTGTTGTGACAATCTAAAACGTTGCTATGCTTGTTGGGAAGAAAAAGGAGAAGAAACACATCAGTAAACACCAAATCACTACACTACTGCTTCAAACCAGTAGTGGGTTTTTTTTTGTTTGTTTGCTTGTTTTTAGTATTTTAATAGAGAAAATATGAACATTTGCAAAACTATTTATCAGAACAGCTCATAAAAAAAAAATCTCAATTTAAAGAAGAGCTAAAAACCAGCAGCCTCTGCCTGCAGCACAGCAACAACTGGGAAGCGTTAGCTTAGCATGATCATTCAGTGCAAACTGAAACTGCAGGGGAAAGGAAATCAGTTAGCGTTTAGTAAAATGATCCTGAACGATCCTTTTATCTCCATGGCAACCATTCATCAATGTGAAACTCCTGGGTGGACCTAGCTCCTCCTCCAAGCTGCAGTGTCTGACCTGCTGGCTCCTTCAGACTAGCCAGCAGCAATAAGCGAACACCTGGTGTAACTGCACAGCATAGGAGCTCCTCCGCAGGGCGAGGGCAGCATTTTCATCACCACTACAGGGAACATAGCTACTTGATTGTGCTACAAAATGACACAATGTGCCTGGAAAAAACATAAAACTGCCCCTTTAAAAATGAAATAGTAAAAATAATGTGAGATGTAGAGATAAGTGTTGTAATAACGTGTTCTTTATGGGTGGTTGCACATAGAGTACATCCAAGATGATGTACAGATCGTCACTATGCACAGACTCCAAATTACTTACAAAAAATTGGCATTTTTACAGATTATTGTCATAGAAAATGTAACCGCAATATTAGAACGAAAATGCAGCTTGGGAAACTGAAGTGCCTCACGATGCTTCTTCACAAACCAGAAAGCAAATGGCAAAGCAGCAAATCCAGGAGCAACATGTATTTTCCTGGCCAGTGCAGCGATGATGTGGACGACACAATCAGCAGCACCCAGAAGATTAAAACTCATTCACACCATTTTAAATACTTAAACATCTCAGAGCATGGAAAAGTGTATTTAACACTCATGAACACCCTAAACAAACAGGTCACCTGCTCTATTGTGTTCTATTTTCATGTTGTGCTCCTTTTATTTAAATTGAATGGCTCCCAATACAGAAAAGCCTTCAGCTGTGTTTTGACACAGCCCTATGCTCCTTATGTAACTCACTACTAACTGAATGCAAATATCTCTTCAAACCCCAACTTCAAAGGAGAACATTCTTTATTTTTTTTCTATCACACCAAAGCAGTTGCTGACCATAAAACCTCACAAAAACACATAAAGAAATATTCAGTAATATTATGGGACAGATTAGAGGAAAATAGCCTAATTTCTTTCTTTGGCATGTCTTTTTCTGGGTTGTATAGTCTTTGAAAAGGGGAATGCAACATTTGACTTTAGTCCACTAATTATATCAAAGAGAGTAGAAAACTTTTATTGAAACAGAAATGGAAAATAACAAGGGCTGTTCATGCAATGTCAGCAAAATGCAGCTTCAAATGGTAAAAAAAAACTTACCACTTTCAGAATAAATTAATTTTATGTAGCTTCTTGCCTCAAATTGTTGAATAAAAAAACAGGCCAAAATGACTGACAAGTTCTTTCTAATTCACTTTTAATTGTATTTTGTGTTATTTCAGAATGTCTCTTCGGCAGCTCAGAACAAACTGAATCCCAGTAATTTTAGGTTCAGGCTCTGATTTTACTTTACGCGTGTTTCCAAAAATGGCAGTTCGAGTCCACAAATATGGTTCATGGTTTTTTTTTTCTAAAGATAAACCACTGACTCTTGAGACGTCCATCAGATCCATCACAACGTTACCATTCATTGATAGATTTATCCTTAATTAACAGTCGACATCATTTAGTTCCTGCAGAATGGAGTCAAGATGTTTACGAGGACCTTCAAAGAAGGTTCTCATAAACCTCCCTGGAAACTGAACTAAATGATGCGAAGTGTAAAGAATCTTGAGTTTTCAATGTGTGCAGAAGAATAAAAGTAAAAGTACAAAACTCATTCAAACCAATTAATGTGTTAAAAATGTGTTTATCTCTAGAAAAATTGCTTTGTGGAGACTTTACTAAAAGGTAAAGTCACATTTAGTCTTATTAAGATGATTGATTTTATCACTTCTGGTTATAAAAAAGGAAAGAATTTCTGATTATATCTGCATGTTTATTAATTGTTCACAGTAGTTTACAATGTCCAGTAGACAAAGTGCTGATATGATCTAGTTCTTTAGCGTGTGTGTGTGTGTGTGCGTGTGCGCGTGTGTGTGCGTGTGTGTGTGTGTGTGTGTGTGTGTGGATGGGTGATAAAGGTGGGGGATTCCCGGTGACCCATGTTAACGGTGTGTGTGCGTGTGTGTGTGTGTGTGTGTAGGCGTGTGTGTGCGTGTGTGTGTGTGTGTGTGTGTAGGCGTGTGTGTGTGTGTG